>OY992879.1:150555599-150783099 GCA_963921405.1 Cepaea hortensis
CTACCACAGGGATCACCATTATCTCCGGTACTGTTCAACGCCTACACAGTGAGAATCACCAGTGAGCAGATCACTGGACCTGGCAGGACATTGTCATATGCCGATGATGTTTTAGTGTATCGTCAGGGTAAGGATAGAGAGGAGGTTGCTGTGGAGCTACAAACCGAACTCAATCGCATAAGTACTTGGTGTGATGAAGCTGGGGCAATGGTCAACCCAACAAAGGCAACAGTGACTTGGTTCTCGTTGAATAATCATATTGTCAACAATCCAACACCAACTGTAATGCTGTGTTCAGAGACGGTGGAAAGAACGCAGGCAATGAATTACCTGGGGATACGGTTTGATCGAAGCCTTGCTTATAATGTGCACATAGACCAGGTGATAACAAAGGCCAAGCGGGGTTTGGCAGCGATGCGGGTGATGGCGGCAGCAAACTGTGAACAGCGCCATCTATGTCTTCTGTACGAGGGGCTGGTCATGTCTGTTTTTGAGTATGCAATGGCAATCCTGACTGTCAGCCATAAGCAGATAGAAAGGATGGAAAGGATACAGAATGAAGCTATGCGCATTATTCTTGGATGTACAAGAGATACAGCATGCAGGGCGATGCGCTACCTTCTTGATTTTCCAACCATTGAAGAGAGAATGCAAGTTTGCAGGGCACGCGCCTACCTCAGAATTAACGCAAACACACAGCATCCACTGCATAGTGAAATTAGGAAGGTGAAGGGCAGCAGGTTAAAAAGAGGACGGTCGTGGATGGGTCAAGCCGAGGACATTCTTCAACAGGTGTGTTCACTTGAGGACTTAGAACCTGGCGAGGAGTGGATGCAAGTGCCAACAGACTTCTGCACATCCTTTTCAGTTTGCATCCAACTAGATAGAAAATGCAGACAAGAAAATCCGGCTGCTGTTGAGGCTGAAGTACAAGCGTTGATTTTCGAGAATTCGCTAGACAGTGACGCGGTCATCTACACAGATGGGTCGGTCATCCGACATGTGAGAAGCTCATGGGCCTTTACAGCTCGGGCCGGAGGGAGAATTGTGAAGGAGGACTCTGGTGCTTTCACTGAAACCACAAGTAGCCTGACCATGGAAGTCATGGCAGTAAGTAAAGCAATAACATGGCTCGAGACACAGACATTCACTAGGGCTTGTTTTCTTAGCGACTCAATGAACATGATCAAGAGGATAGAGGAGGGGTCGATCCGAAGAGAATGGTTGCTGCCTCTGAAGCGGTCTCGGCTGGCAAAGATTAGTTTCATCTTCGTGCCAGGGCATGCGGGAGTACAAGGAAATGAGCGGGCTGACAAGCTCGCAGGTGAGGCTACTGTTGAGGGCGGACGCGCCATGGACCAGGCTGACATTCTGAATGCTCTACGAGAAGTGAGACTTTTGCAAGAACCAAGTGATGACTGTGAATCTACAACAATGGCCAGACTGCGAGAGCAGCAAATTAAAAGAGGGGTGGCCAAACAAGAACACTACGCAGGAAGCCAAAGAAGATTGATAAACCAACACAGAACTGGCGTCGTTAGCCGCTACACGCTGCGGGATTTGCTGAGGAGGGGATCCGAGCACTTATGGACTGAATGGTCCGATGTGCAACGAGGATGATCTGTCGACTAACTAACTAACTAGTTTCCGGTCCCCTAACATTCGTATAAATGTACCTTTATAATTGGTGTCCCATCTAATTGCTTTTAAGCGAGGTTCTAGTGTGAATACATTAAGCATTGGTGATAGTGGACACCTTTGTCTGACAGATCTTGTGATGCTTAAACAGGCAGTTAGTGAATGATTCATCAGTACCTTACGTTCAGGTCTTTTATACAAGATTTGTATCCACTGTCTATAGCATTGTCCCATGTTGCAGTGTGATAGTGCTTTGTGTAAGTATGAGTGTGACAACAGCCTTCTCCTGGTCTAGCGATAAGAGGGAGGATTAACAATCTGTCTGGTGTGTGTATGTGATGAAATCTCTAATGAAGTGTATATGTTGGTATATGTTTCTGTGCTGAATACTGAACTGTTGGTCTGGGTGTATGAGTGATGGCATAAATATTTTTAATTTGTTTGCAAGTGATTTTGAATGTTGTAGTCTGTGTTTAATAATGAGATAGGTCTATAGTTTCTCAGGTATGTCTTGTCTGTGTTGTCTGTAGATATGAGTGTTATGTAGGAATTATGCAAGTGTTGGGGAGTTCTTGTTTGTGAAAAGCTTCTCGGCAGACGTTTAGAAGGAAACTGCCTAGGATAGGAGAGAAGTGTTGGTAGAATTCAACAGTGAGTCCATATGGTCCTGGTGTTTTGTCTTTTTGCATTTGATTGAGTGCATGTGTTATACCTACTAATGTAAGCTCTGTGTCTAGTATGTCTTTTTCTTTGTGTATTGTAAGAACCTATGTTGTGTTTGTGTGTTGGCTGGTTGTGCTGTTTATAGGTCAGTGTAGTATTGTTGGAATGTTTCTAAAATATGTGTTGCCTCTTTTTGTGTGTTTCAATTCATCTCTATTATTGCTCCTGTTGAGTTGTAATGTTTGTTGTATTGCCAGGTGTTGTTTTCTAGGAGTTTCTTGTGACATGGTGGTGAGTTTAGTTCTAAGGAGTGTTTTATTGTGCTTCTTGTTTTGTTTTTAGAACTGACAGGTGTTAGTTTATCACCTCCCAACTTGAAGTGATTGCATCGCTTGATGCTGAACTGTTTTATGTATTTGCATTCTGCGCATTCCATACGCTGTACAATTGTCCTTGTGGTTTTAGCCTTCTTTCTAAACACAGGCTTAGACTGACCATCATAACCACTCTGTTTTCTGTCGTAACGCCTTTTACCCTGTGCATAGAGTGAGGCTTTTCCTCCTTGTACTGGATGACTTTGTGTGCTGTTTGCACTTGTTTGCCCTTGCAAAATATGCCGCGCTGTTTCGGTAAGTTAACCATGGTGAAATCACATGTGAAAAGGGAAGTTTACGTTTCTAATTTTGATTTTAGTGAAATTTTGGGCCGTTTACGGGCCGGACAAAATTAATACATTGGGCCCCTTCAGCCGTCTAATCATTAAAAGCATGAAACATGACATGTAATATCGCGAAAAAATACGAAAATGGGTTATAAAATTCTCAAGCATGTAAAATAAAGCCATTTTCTTTACACAAACGTTGAAGATTACTTACAAGTTTTATGACATCGTGTATGAAGCATATAACTTTCGCTAATTTCTATAAACATTTTATAAACTATATAGATAAATACTACAATTATTTAAATCACATAATACATTTATGCTTCCTTTAGTAATGTCCCTTGAGTTGAGTTGAGTTAAGAACCGACATTACTGCAATCAGGACATTCCCATACGTGCTCCGTCTCCTCGTTCAACAGCCAGCGAAGAGTCATACTACTAATCGTTCCCACCGCTATCTGATTAAATGTTCTCCTGATCTTCCCTCTCAGTTTGAGATTCTTCCAGAACCCCTGCCGATCCCCAGCAATCTCATTCTTTCCACATATGGGTTCTCAATCTGTTCCCCCGCTTTCTCCACCTGGTCCAACAAGCGCACGACCACCTCCCCCTTATCCATAGGCAAACTACCACCAAGAGGTGCATTCCCTGCTAGCCTATCAGCCGGTTCATTCCCCCGTACCCCCGCATGGCTAGGACAAAATATCCATACAATTCTCACAATCTGTGACCTGTGAAGCGACTAGAGCCATTCCACATGAAACATTCCTTTCTCCACCTTACTATGCAAACTCTTTAATCCGTAATGTATACAACGTGTGTTGCAGTAGTCTCCCCTAGCCACCGGAATGCCGCTGTTACTGCCTCAACCCCCTTTCCCATGCTGACGGCCGTAGTCTCATATGCCAGACTCTCCTTTTTCAAGACTCGTCCATTAGCCTTTGCAATAAAGCCCCAGCCACTACGTCTGTTTCTCACCACTGACCCATCGGTGTAGACGACTATGTCACCTTGATGTGTGTTGCTCTGGATCAGCTGTTGCACTTCAAATTCAGTGAGGCCCGCTGCCCATTCTCTGCACTCACGACCCAGTGTTATTATTACATTGTGCCAGTCCGTCATGTCTACCCGAACTTCAACCCACTCACTTTCAAGATTGATGGTCTCTAGATCTCACACCTGACGTATATAAATTTCTGCCTGTGCCATCCAGGACCTACCACGTCTTAGTCTATGATCCATATCCATTGCTGCATGCAGCGGATGATCACTGTCTGCGGCAACTCTCAGGTACCATTTGGCCCGAAGGACCCTATGCCTATCCGTCATTGTTGGTAGCGCGAGGATATGCCTCATGCATATAATTGGTGTGTCCTTTGTGCACCCTAGGATTAACCACAGGGCAGCATTCTGTATGCGCTCCAACCTTTCAAGCTGGCTCTTTGATGCTGTCAGCAGCCCCAAATCATACTCAATGACAAATTATTAACTGCTGAAAGAGCCTGTACAGCATCCTTTGATCTACCCCAGTTGTTGCCATAGCCCTCAATGCATTAAGTCCCCTAACAGCCTTCACCAACAAACCCTTCACATGATCCTTAAAAGACAAACACCTGTCAAAGGTGATACCCAAGTACTTCAATTTACTCTCTCGACTAAGAGGACATCCATTCAACATAATACCTGGGACATCTGCCTTGACGATCCGGTTATCTAGGCAGTACCACACAACCGATGCCTTGTCTGGGTGTATAATGGCCCCTGCGTCCCTGCACCATTCCGTTACCCTGTTTACCGCCACCTGTAAGTCTTTCGCCAAATTGGCCCTGGATCTGCCCTGTCTCTACACCAGCACATCATGTGCAAATGTCAAGATTCTACCCACACCTGGTGTCTCAATAGCTGCGATTTTGCTGGTGTAGACATTAAAGAGCACTGGGGACAAGGCAGATACCTGCGGCAACCCAGGTGGAATAATACAGGGGACAGAAGTCCAGGAACCCATGCGCAGTACAACCTTACGCTCACAAAGGACTGCCGCAACCCATCTAACAAGCCAAGGGCAGACTTCCATGTCCAACAGTGTGTGTATTAACCGATCATACCTGACCCTGTTATTACGCATCCTCCAGGCCTCCAGGTCAAGAGCTACCGCCACTGTCTCCTGTTTATCCTGGAAGCCATCGTAGACATCAAATGCAAACGTTGCAGCATTGGCCCAGGTGTCCTTTCCAAGCCGGTAGCTTCCGAGTCCTTGGGGAAGCAGATTCCGACTTTCCAAATGTCGCTGGAGCCTGCGTACTACTCTTTTCGAGGACTTATCCATACGTGTCTTACAGGGTTATGATTCGGTATCCATTAAGTCTGGAGTGGTCCTCACCTGGCTTTGGGAGTGGGACCAGGTAGCTATGCAGCCAATCGTAGGGTATTTCCGCCGTATTGATGCTTAGGTTGAAACAAAGAGCCACCTTCTTCAAGTCTCCATTATTTATGTTCCTCATATGGGAGTACATCACCTCATCCGGACATGGCGCTGTGTCTTTAGCCCGCTTCAGTACCCGTCTAATGTCCTCCACTTTAATCTCACAGTCCTCCTTCCTAGTGACCCGTGACAAAGCTTCTCTGACGTTATCTCTATCTTGCTGATCCGTCTGTTTTAAAAATCGCGCAAGAAAAGCCTCCCTTTTGTAATTGTCAGTTGTCATAGGTCAGTTGTTATCATAAACGGTACCATGTGTACCAGCCATCGCCTGTCTCTTCATCTGCCGGTGCAGCCTCCAGAATTTTCCCAATGTCACATCATCACCGCCGGTCTCCCTGGTCGAGGGCTTAGCAGCTTTCTCCGTAACCCAGACTTCTCTCGTAGTTGACGTGAGCGTACGAGAATTGGAATCGCTTCGAGTCGCGCCAGTGACTTATGAGAGTATGGAGCCTGTCGCTCAGAAATCAACTTCAAACTAATGAGCGTAATCTTGCCAAGAAATCAACAGTCAGCTGAAAGATGCTGATGTTGACAGCGATGTCCTGTAAAGGATACGCAAAACGTTTTTACATCACCACCGACTTCATTGATAAACTGATCCCATTTAATCCTCAATGCCTCTGCTGGAGTTTAAAATCCTGCACCTTTACTTTTTTATATCTTTCAACCTCTTCCAATTCTGTGTCAACTGAATTGGTTGCTCTCCTCACCCTCTGCCAATTCCGTATGGCCGCCCTCTTTTTCCTCCATGAATTCTCCACCTCCGGTGTCCACCATGGTGGTTGGGTGAAGTTTCTTCTTGTTGGTTTAGATCTTTCCTGTGATCTAAGGCGCCCCAGGAGCGAAGAGTGGTCGCGCTCATAACTGAATGCCCTGCTGGCTCTTATACCCCTAAATGTGCTGGACTTAGGTATCAGTAGAGAACAGGGGAGGTGGTCACTTCCATGGTCTCCAAGGACGCTCCATTTTATATCTGATGCCGCCTCTTGGGATACAAGCGTCAGGTCGATGGCCGTGTCAGGGTCCTCCGGTCTCATTGCTAGCCTAGTGGGTGTCCCGTCATTTAGACAGACAACATCCGTCTCAAGCAAGGCCTCAGCAAGAGCAGTACCCTGTCTGTTCTCTCCCGACCTGTCCCATTCCTTGGCGCGGGCGTTGAAGTCACCACAAATCATATACCTGGTACTGAACCTTTCAACCAGTCCCAACTCTCTCTGCTTATACAAGATTCTGTACTACTTACATATATATTTATCAGGTTCCAGCTGTATCGGCTGATTTGCACCTCTTTACTCTCCTAACCCCACCCACTCATATCCAGTATTGAATGCGGTAAACCATACTTGACCACCAGAGCTTGCCCATGTCTTCCCTGTCCAGTTGGATTGATGTAACATGTATAGCCAGGGCACTTAATGTCACTTGAAATAGCTGTTATGTTGCTATCTTTCTATCCACTATTTTATTTACATGTGTCCCTACCTCGGCATCAACACACCGGAAGTTTAAGAGTGAAAGCTTGCATTCATTCAGCCATGCTGACCTCCAAAAGTAACCTTCACTTGATAGACTTTTATAATGAAGCCGCCGAGGATAGGACAGAAGTGCAGGTAGAGTTCTTCAGCGAGTCGTATGGTCCTGGTGATTTGTCTTGTGATGATGAAATAATTATGTGCGTCATAACAGTTTTACTAAACGCTGAAAAGATATACATATATGTTTTACTAAACGCTGAATATATATATATATATATATATATATATATATATATATATATATATATATATATATATATATATATATATATATATAAGTTATCAGTTATTAGTTGGGGTATCTTCGTTGCACTCCGGACATGTCCATAGGTGCTCAGATTCTCTCCCTCCCCCCCCCCCCCAGCATATTCATCAGCGTCCGGTGGCTAATAGTGCCAGTTCTGTGTTGGCTGACGAGGCGCTTTGTTTTCCCGATGTACCTCTCGCGTCTGGCTGTGCCGATTCTTACTCCCAGGTCTTTCATCCTGGACAGCGATGTGGAATCACTGACGTCAAAGTCCTCTGTTCTCGCCATATCTTTAAGGACGTTAATAACATCGGCACGATCCATGTGTTGGCCATCTACAGGGGGTGCAGAGCCAGCCAGTTTGTCAGCTCGTTCATTTCCCTCAACTCCCGCATGTCCCGGGACGAAGATGAAGATGACTATATATATATATATATATATATATATATATATATATATATATATATATATATATATATATACGTGTCTTAAAGTGCCTGTCCTCTAAATCCCACGGGACCGTACACTCAAAGCAACTCAAATTGAACTCGTCAAGAACAGATCAGAACAACAAAACATGTTCTATCTTACCAACAGGATCATGAACATATGGCAGACTCAAATCGAGCAAGCGAAAGACGTACTTTTATTCCGCCGCAGGACAAAAGATATAACTCTTGTAGAAACGTGAGCTGATCCCTATACGCAGGATCGGCGCTCACTTAAATAACATCTACTTACGAGCTCCGAGTCCAGCTCGCTGCCCTTGAGGCTTAATTATCCAAATCCTCAGTTCAACTGATTAAATAAAAGTCTAGGTATCCGCACCCGGTCTTTCTACTGTTGTGTTGTCTTTAATATATTCCTCTCCGGACTCCCAGCTGCTTCATCACGAAATTACCGCCTCCAGGTGTCACCTTCACACGGAGCCTTTTATAAACACATCCTTTAGAATCCACGAATTCACAGCGTCCCCCGTTGCCGTCCAATGACGTTGTTTTCCTTTCCTTGGTTTCTCATATTTGTCGTCCAGTTTTGTGACTGTCTGGGAAAATCCAGTAAGGTCTCTTCTTTATACTTGGTGGCGCATGTTCCGTTATGTGGCATAATGCCCCCTCCCAGATAAAAAAATTATTTATAATTTTTTCCTTTATATCTGTATATCTGTACGACTATCACAACAATTTTTTTTTCTTTTAACTACAACTGAATAGCACTTGGTTTTTACCCCCTTATCTACCCTTAAAAAAAAATAAAGCTACATAACGGACACGCCCACCTGTCCAAACCCTCCGTTGGACGTCGTGTGGCTGATCATGGGCAATCAGACCAACTAATAAACATATTAGTCCCTACCTTGTCATAATAGACAAGTGTGTCCTAACTCTAGGTTTTACCATGAGTTTAGGACGAGGGTAATAATGAGAGACGAATGGAGACGGATTGTATTTGCAGCAAAGAACCTCAATGGCTCGGAACGCTGAAGAAGAAGAAGAAGAAGAAGAAGATATATATATATATATATATATATATATATATATATATATATATATATATATATATATATATAGCGAGAGAGAGATAAAGAGAGAGATAGAGAGAGAGAGAGAGAGAGAGAGAGAGAGAGAGAGAGAGAGAGAGAGAGAGAGAGAAAGAAAGAAGAAATGGATTGGAGAACTTAGTGACAAATAAAAAGATAGAAGGGAACAGACCAAGGGGAAGACCGAGAACTAAATACCTGGATGGCTTGGCCACATGGCATGATCGAGGCAGGAAAACTGAGCTGATCCACGACTCTGGTGATCGAGTGAAATGGTGAAATGGCAAGTCATGACCGCCCACGCTTTCCGGCATGGCACATTATATATATATATATATATATATATATATATATATATATATATATATATATATATATATATATATGTGTGTGTGTGTGTGTGTGTGTGTGTGTGTGTGTGTGTGTCACAGGGGGGAATATCAAGGACAGGAAGATGTAATTTCCTATACTTAGGTGCTCAAAGACGAAGAAGCGCAACACTGACTTCTAGTAGGCCAGAGAAGAAAAGGATAATAAGAAGAAAGAGAGAAAGAGCACCTGATACATTCTCCTCCGTTAACAAGAAAAGGTATAGAGAGTTTGTGTATATCACAGAGCGTTGCCGTTTGTTAGAGTTAAGTGTCGCATGTGTGAATGAAACAAATACATACATATGCATTTAAGATAATATGACATTTATGGCATAGTGAATGTACAAAAACAACAAAAGTTTTAAATAAGTGTAGCGGTTCCTCCAGAGGATAGAGCGACACTCTGAGGCCCCCGCGTTCTCCTGTTGTTATTGTTTAGTCCCACTATGAGCCTTTCCCCTGTTGTTATTGTTTAGTCCCACTATGAGCCTTTACCCTGTTGTTATTGTTTAGTCCCACTATGAGCCTTTGCCCATTGTGGTCCACCAAGGCCTACAGCTACTGTGAGGAGTTGTGAAGTTTGGCCAGATCAAGTGCTGCGTGTTTTTTATTTATTTATTATTTTTATTTTTGGCCTTTCAGAGACCTGACACAAAGTGCACTAATAAAACTATTTGCTAGTACTGCCATTGAGACAGATCGAACAATAATTGTAATATCGTAAAGAAATGGCAAAATGTGTTATAAAATTATCACGCTTATAAAATTACGCCATTACTTTTACACAAACTTTGAAGATTACTTAAAAATGGATCTCTTTCTTTATGCAGCACGTAACTGGCACAATTTTCTACAAAATGTTTTTAAAAGATTTGGATAAATACAACAATTATTTAAATCACATAATACATTTATGCCTCCGTTAGTAATGTCCCCTGATATAACTGGTATGCTGTTATTCTCTGTCCACTATTTTAAATGCATGTGTTCCTACATCGGCATCAGCACACCGGAAGTTTAAAAGAGTAAAAGCTTGAATTCATCCAGCCATGCTGACCTCCAAAAGTAGCTTTCACTTGGTAGACTTTTATAAGGAAGCCACCGAGGATAGGACAGAAGTGATGGTAGAGTTCTACAGTGAGTCCGTCAGGTCCTGGTGATTTGTCTTGTGATGATGATATCATTATGTACCTAATAAATTTTTACGAAACGCCGTATTAATCGGTTTTACTTTAGATTTTGTTATCCCATATTCGATTATAGAAAGAATGGAAGATAATAGGGAAACAAAACTCGCTTACACTCAGGAAATAAATGACCGTAGACCCCGAGGTAGACCAAGAAGGCGGTGGAGAGATAATACATGTACAGACCTACAAGCACTTGGAATCAACGACTGGCAAGAGAAGGTCCACCAGAGAGACGAATGGAGACGGATTGTATTTGCAGCAAAGAACCTCAATTTCTCGGAACGCTGAAGAAGAAGAAGAAGAAGATATTCGATTATACCATTATCCATAGCCCGTTCAACCCCAGAAGACAAGCTATACCAGCATTCATCCCTGGCTCAGATTAATAATCTTGTGACCGAGTCAGCCACAAATAGGATATAAATAATAATAATAATAATAATAATAATAATAATAAAAACTTTCCGCGCGCGTGTGTGTGTTTGTTTGTGTGTGTGTGTGTGTGTGTGTGTGTGTGTGTGTGTGTGTGTGTGTGTGTGTGTGTTTTGTTTTTTGTTTTTTTTTAAAACTTGTATTTTGTCCACAACATGCGTATTTACAAGGTACATTATGTGTTTTCATTTACATTTGCAAATACAACAAATGCATTCACAGATTCATTTACATTTGCAAATACAACAGATACATTCACATACATAAGTGATATAATATACATTAATAGGCCCGCATGGCCAAATGGATAAGAACGCGTTTTCTTAAACATCCGTGGTGCTGATGCCGAGGTTAGCGGTTCAACCCCTACACCAGACATCTGGACTAAAATGTTGACCTGTCGTCCTTGACTTGGGGACGTTAATTACAAATACCTCTGAAGTCGGAATGGGGTCGCCTGTTGGCGAGGGACACTATTAATAGGGAAAGTTAACCCACACGCAAAATGCAGTCCATCACTGCTATAAATAGTGTGCATGGACTACGTTTAAGTTCAAAGCGAGCGAGCGCAAGAAAAGATATACATTAACGGCATGGGGCAAACAAACCTATTACTTGTATATCTTCCTCTACACACGATGTATGTTTTCCTTCTCTCTCTCTCTCTCTCTCTCTCTCTCTCTCTCTCTCTCTCTCTCTCTCTCTCTCTCTCTCTCTCTCTCTCTCTCTCTCTCTCTCTCTCTCTCTCTCTCTCTCTCTCTCTCTCTTTCTCTTTTGCAAATGTTTATTGAGTGTTGAAAATATTGCATTATGCATGGTACGCAAGTTTACATGCGTCTTGTATGTTTAGTGATTTGTACTTGTAGCAACGTGCTTTGCATATCTAAAGTGAAAAATGCGACTAGTTATTGCATTATCACCAATGTGTGTGTGTGTGTGTGTGTGTGTCTGTGTGTGTGTGTGTGTGTGTGTCTGTGTGTGTGTGTGTGTGTGTGTGTGTATGTGTGTGTGTGTGTGTGTGTGTGATGATTGTATTTACCTTATTTCGACCATCCTTTTAATAAACCCACATTCGACCGAAACTCTGACATATTTCATGTAGTCTCATTGACACCAAGAACATATATTTCATCCATTGGCACCTTGCCGTCTTGACAGACGATAGTTTGTGCTTTAAAAAGGCATAATAACTTTTACCTATGGCGGTAGCGCATGTGACTGATAAGGCCAATTCGCGCTGTAAATGTTCGTTCACAGTGGGTGCATGTGAACACGTGGTCATTTCCACCATCATGCACCATCTTACGTCTCACTCGCTCGGTGTGTGACTTATCTGCAATAATTTTCTCCTTTGTCTTTATTCCATTTCTTCCATCTTTGCCCTCCATGCAACACGTTCAGTGGCGACTTGCTCCCACTGTGCATTACCAATGCCTGCAACAATCGTGTCCCGTTTACACACATCTTTGTATCGTAGTAGAGGCCGACCCTGAGATTTCTTACCCATCTATAATTCACCAAAAAAGATGTCCTTTGGTATTCTACCATCATCCATCCTCCTAAGATGTCCTATCCATCTAAGTCAACGAGGACTGAGCATGGAATAAACCGTCACACAACCTGATCTTTCCAATACTTCAGTATTTGTGATTTTGTCTTGCCACTTAATACCAAAAATTCTTCGCAGACACCGCATATGAAAGCTGTTTAAACGTTTCTCTTGGTGTGAGTAAGTTGTCCAGGTTTCACTGCCATAAAGAAGAGTACTAAGGACACAGACTTGATAGACAAGGACTTTTGTTTTGGCAGTAAGCTTGCTGTTCTCCCAGACTATTTTTCGTAACCTGTTCATTGTAGTTTCTGCCTTACCAATCCGGATGTTGATTTCCTGACTAGGGATAATCTGCTATTTGCCACTGATTCTAGATATGTAAAATGGTATACCATCTCTAATTCGGCGTCGTCAATACAGATTGATGGTACCCCATGTGCACCTTGTGACATAATCTGTGTCTTCTTTTTGCTACTTGTTAAACCAAATTCAGAACAAGCATTGGAGAATGCAGATAGTAGACCCTCGGAGTGGGTCGTAACTGCAGCATCATCTGCAAAAAGCAACTCTCTGATCAGTACCCTCCTAATTTTGGTCTTGGCCTTCAATAAAATTTTAGAGGCCGCCATCTGAGCGTGAGTGATTATATACCACCATCCTGATCACGAAAGGCATATTTCAGTAAAAGTGAAAAGTATATTCCAAAGAGGGTGGGAGCTAGTAGACAACCTTGTCTAACTCCACTCTTGATTTCAAACTCTTCAGAAGCTGCACCATCAAACTTGATTATACCTGTCAAGGAGTAAGTGGTATGCATGGAAGCTGGAGATAGATATATGCTCCTTTCTTCTTAGGCTCTGGTCGACTCATTTATGTTCTAGGGGCATGACGACCTTGAGGGTCACTAGACCAACGGCCAAGACCTGCGGGATGGCACCATGCGTCAACCGTCGTCTTGTCAACGAACAACATCATCTAACGTAGGAATAGCAACTCAGGATCACGCAGTAGAACGATGAGTAGGTGAGCTTTATTTCTTCAGGATGCCGTGTTAACTACGGTATACAAGTACACCACCAGTCAGCCGCATATGCGTTCCAAACTATCAAACTGGTGCAATGGACTCCCGCCACAGACAATTCCCGACCCACTCTCACGTTCCAAACTATCAAACTGGTGCAATGGACTCCCGCCACAGACAATTCCCGACTCACCTCACGCCACCTTACTGTGTCCATATTGTAAGCATGTATCTCGTTTGCGTGTGACTGGCGTCCGGTGTTGTGACCTACCACTGGTCAGACTCCCAGCAATTTCTCGGCAGGTATGGTCGGCGTTCTGAGCATGATTTTTTTTTTGTTGCGTATCCCTTACGGGACGTTGCAGTCAACACCAGCATTTTCAGCTACTGTTGATGTACTAGGCAAGTGTTACGATCAGTAGTTTGCCATTGCTTTCTGAACGACCGGCCTCTATACCTTTTTCGAAAAAACCAGCACCTCCGTGTTTCGAACCCGGGTATACGGGCTCACAAACCGTGTTCGCAAGCCCTTCAGCCACAGATAGCAAGATTAAACTGCCTAGCATATTCTGTTGACGGCGTTCTGTTAATGAGTCGGCGTGAATAAGCTTACGTGTTGTCTGGCTAAGCTAATACGTGTTGGTGAACGAAGAATGTTGAAGTGTAGCTCTGAAGTGTTCTCTAATGGTAGTTCTGAGGTGAAACGTCTGTTCGTGTCGAAGTGTAAAGCTGAAGTGTGTCCTTGCAACAATCGCGTTGTCAAACAACACGACTTCATGACGTAGCTTTCACTGTGCTTCTTATTGCTCTGATTGTTAGTTCTATCTGTTTTTGTTGACTTACATGTGTGCACATCAGTTCCTAGTCTAGACGCCTGTCATTTACCACATGACAATACCCTTCATGCCTGTGTGGAACGTTCCATAATGGACAGAAGAGTTGGTGGGCAGCCAATCTTCTTTAGTGCCTTGAACAAACTCTCACGACTGACCAAATCAAATGCCTTTGTGAGGTAGATGAAGGCAATAAACAGTGGTTGATTCGGTTCACGGCATTTTTCTTGCATTTGTCGCAATGAGAATATCATATCAATGGTAGACAGGTTCTGTCGAAAGCCACACTGTGATTCGGGGTAGACTTGATCTCCTAGGTCTTGAAGTCTGCGCAGAACGATTCTGGCAAATACTTTTCCAACAATACACAGAAGTGAGATACCCCTATAGTTGTTGCAGTCGCTCCGATCGCCCTTGTTCTTGTACAGTGTTATGATGCTTGAATCTTTGAAATACTGTGGGACTTCTCGCCAGCATAGCTCTATTAGCTGGTGGATATGTAGAGTGAGTGTGTCTTGCCCACTTCTGATAACCTCTATTAGAATCCCATCCTTAACTGGAGCCTTGCCAGATGCAAGTTCATTTATAACACACTTAACTTCTGTTATGGTGGGAACTGTGTCCAGGTGGTCAATAGTTGGAAGAGCCTCTATGGCGTTGAGGGCATCATCCGCTAGTTTGTTCTCACTTGGGTAAAGCTCCAAATAGTGCTCTACCCATCTGTCCATCTGCTGCTTCTTATCATTTATGATTTATCCAGTCAAGGTTTTCAATGGTGCACTTCTTTTGATCACTGGACCACAGGCCCAGTGATCAAAAGAACATATATAGACTTAATGATACATTGAAGTTAAAGGATAATGAAACATTTTCTCTTTAACAAGAATTGTTCGAATTTAAACACAATTAAAATTTTCACTAAATATTAGTATATCTACTTTGTTATTTGCTGTGTTAAATGTTCTTACCTTGTATTGCTTGCATACATGTTCTATAGAATTGTGGTAACGGGACTTAATAATATGGTAGTTTATTATCTATTTCCTTACGTCGGTGTATTCTAATTGCAATGTAGAATAATGCTAGTGAATGTTGGTCTGGATGATTGATGATGTGTCATACATGGTTGATTCCTAATGCTTGTATTTTGTTGTGCAAGTCTTGTAGTGCTAGTCCTCCGTGTTTCCTATCTTGTATTAATGTTTTGTGTTGTATACTGTGAAATGTGTTGCTGAAAATGAAGGTTATGGTGTGTTTATTTATGCGTATAAATGTCTGTTTTGGAGTATCTAAAACTGTAGCTAAATATATTGTCTTAGGAATGATGAAGGTTTTTACAACTGTACGTCTTTAAAAAATTGTTGAATTGTATGTGTACCTATGTAATATGTCTACAACTTGTTGTGTCAGTAAATGACGTTTCTGTGTGTATTTTTCTGGGATCATATGGAGATGTGATTCCATATATTTTCATTATGTCTGTGGTTCCTAGATCTGGATGGAAATCCGCTGTATTCTTCCACTTTTCCAGACTCATTATTTTAGACTTCTGTATGTTTATTTTGCATCCCCCCTTCCTTCCCAAACTAACTGTCTGAAGGTGTGAAGTATGTTCATCATGGATGTGTTGGTTGTAGGGAAGAAACGGGTGGCATGTGCATAAGCAATTAGTTTCCACTCCCCTAACATTTGTATAAATGTACCTTTATTGTTGATGTCAAGTCTAATTGCTTCTAACTGTGGTTCTAGTGTGAGTACATACAGGATTGGTGATAGTGGACACCTTTGTCTGACAGATCTTGTGATCCTTAAACAGGCAGTTAGTGAATGATTCATAAGTACCTTACTTTCAGGACTTTTATACAAAATGTGTATCCATTGTCTATATTATTATCATTTGCTGCAGTGTGCTAATGCTTTGTGTAAGTATGAGTGTGACAGAGGCCTTCTCTTAGTTTGCCGATAAGAAGGATGATTAACACTCCTTCTGGTGTGTGTATGTGATGAAATCTCTAACGAAGTGTGTATGTTGGTATATGTTTCTGTGCTGAATACTGCACTGTTGGTCTCCGTTTATGAGTGATGGCATAAATGTTTTTAATTTGTTTGTAAATGATTTTGCTAGATGGTTGTAGTCTGTGTTTAATAATGAGATTAGTCCATAGTTTCTCAGCTGTGTTTTGTCTGTGTTGTCTTTAGATATGAGTGTCATGTATGACATGATGCCAGTGTTGGGAAGTTCTTGTTTGTGTAAAGCTTGTCGGTAGACGTTTAGAAGGAAATTGCCTAGGAAATGAAAGAAGTGATGGTAGAATTCTACAGTGAGTCCATATTGTCCTTGTATTTTGTCTTTTTGCATGTGATTGAGTGCATGTGTTATACCTACTAATGTAAGCTCTATGTCTCGTAAATCTTATCTTTTTCAGATAGTTTCTTTGTGTATTGTAAGAACCTATGTTGTGTTTGTTCTGCTGTATATAGGTCATTGTAGTATTGTTGGAATGTTTCTAATATGTGTGTTGCCTCTGTTTGTGTGTTTCCTTGCATGTCTATTATTGCTCCTATTTGTCTGTTGAGTTGTATGTGTTGTTGTATTGCCAGGTGTTGTTTGCTGGGAGATTCTTGTGACATGGTGGTGAGTTTAATTCTAAGGAGTGCATCACATAATTTCTGTTGCTGGTGTTGTTCTTATTGCGATTATTTTTATTCTTGTTTATGTAGAACCGACACAGGTTTAATTTTGTACATTTGTCCTGGATCTTATGCAGCCTAGAAAATGATCATCTGCCCCTTTCTCTTCTGATCACCTCCCACCTTAAAGTGCTTGCATTGCTTGATGTGGAACTGTTTTCTGTATTGCATTCTGTGCATTCCATACGCAGTGCAATCTCCCTTGTGGTTTTAGCGTTCTTTCTAAACATAGGCTTAGACTGACCACCATAACAACTCTGTTTTCTGTCGTAACGCCTTTTACCCTGTGCATAGAGTGAGGCTTTTCCTGCTGTGTACTGGTACTTTGTTGACTGTGCTTTTTGCACTTTTTGCCCTTGCAAAATGTGCGGCGCTGTTTCGGTAAGTTAACCATGGTGAAATCACATATAAAAAAGGAAAGTTACGTTTCTAATTGTGATTCTAGTTAAAATTTGGGCCTTTAACAGGCTGGACAAAAATAATACATCAAGCACAAGCAATCAGATTCTGCCATTAAAAGGATAAAACATTTAATGCAATTTTGAGAAGAAATTGGAAAATGGGTTATAAAATTCTCAAGCTTGTGAAATAAAGTCACAAATTTTACACAAACTTTGAAGGTTCCTTAAAAATTTTATACACTATTGTGCTGCACATAACTTTCCTTAATTCCTATAAATATTTCATAAAGGATTTAGATAAATACAACAATTATTTAAATCACATTATACATCTATGATTCATTAAGTTATGTCCTTTGAAATAGCTGTGTCGTTATGTCTTTTTTCCACTATTTTATTTACATGTGTTCCTACATTGGCATCGACACACCGGAAGTTCAAGAGTGAAAGTTTGTATCCATTCGGCCATGTTGACCTCCAAAAGTAGCCTTCACTTGGTAAACTTTTATAAGGAATCTTTTCGAGGATAAGACAGAAGTGATGGTAAAATTCCCCCCTGGATGTGGGTAGGGGGAGGGAATTCCCCACCGGTTGAGAACCACATTGTGAAGGAGTTTTGGTCTGTGTCAGGCAGGTAAACATTAAAACTGAACAGTAAACCTACCAGGAGATATTTAATTTTTTTCCCCGATTGATTATACCATTATACGTAGCCCGTTCAACCTCATAAGACAAGTTGTGTCAGGGGTCATCCCTGGCTCAGATTAATAATCCTGTGATCGAATTAGCCACAAATAGGATATTAAGTTTTAATAATTTCCAATATGTGTGTGGTGTTTGTGTTTTGAAAACTTGTATTTCGTAGACATCAGTTTGTATTTACAAGGTGCATTGTGTGTTTTCATTTACATTTACAAATAAAACAAATACATTCATATACACAAGTGATAATATACATTAATGAGACAGAGTTGTGTCAAAGAATAAACAAAGACAAGCCACTGAAATTGTTCTGGCGACTACATAACAGTATGAATGGTGCAGTCAAGGATAAGAGTATTCCTGACTTCCAGGATGATGACCTCATCAGGCAGAGGACTGACAAGGATAAGTGCATAGCCTTTTTCGAACGTTATCCATAGCAGAGCATCCAGAAAGACATGAGAGGCCGAAAGTTTGCCAAGACGGTTACCTCAGATGGTGTAAGTCCCAGATCATTGCAGAAGAAGACATGGTGACATTGAAAGAGATCGGGGCTATGTTTCGACGAACAAAGAACAGCGCACCAGGGCCAGAGGATATAAGATTTTGGTGTTTGTATGTGTACCTACAAGGAGCTAGAGGAACTAACAGTTAAGTACAACAACAGTATAGTGAGTGCTAGCATCAAGAAGGAGTGGTTACACAGCTATCTCATTCTCTTGCCGAAGCCTGGCAAAGACCACACAAACATTCAGGTATAGCGCATAATCACCATGCAAAATGCAATAGGCGAGAAGCTGCTGGAGAAGCTGATAGCCAGAAAAAAATATCAAACCAGCTGGAAAGAGGCAATGTCTTTTCCCATCTACCCTTGGAGAGTACCGTCCAAACAGAGAATCCTGGACCAACGCAGCAGCTTTTGCCCATGATGTGTATGAAGGTTTCCATTCAGGGACTGCTGCAACAATTGATCTTGAGGCTGCGTACAGCAGAGTACCGTTGGAATTCTTAATGTTTCGGCTTTTCACACTCAAAATAAGTCAATTCCTATTTAACTGGATCGCGTCAGCCTTCTTCCAACGAAAAGCTGTTTTTAGGTGTGGCAGTTGGGCTTCTGAACCAACAATAATATATTCTGGCCTGCCGCATTATTGCCGGTGCTGTTTCAACGCCTACACTGTGAGAATCACCGGTGAGCGGATCACAGGACCGGGAAGGACATTGTCGTATGCAGACGATGTGTTATAGTGTTTTTTGTTGTTGTTTTTTGCCTCAATATAAAATTCAATATCTCAGTAACCAACTGAGGGAAAATGATGAGATTTAGTATATAACCTTATCATTATGTCCACCCAACAAAAACATTGTTTTCTGGAGATTTTACAGCAGATTTCAAAGTTAGTTTATATGCGGTATATTAATTACGACTTAGAGATTACGTCCATGATTTTAACAGAATTACAGCTTCACCAAGAGACGTCCCGGCATTTTTGTAAATTTTCACGTGATTTCCGTTTTGAAACAAACATCGCGAATATTCAGAGGTGTCTCCAAATGTGGGTTCTTTCAGGAAACGTGATTATATAAATATCTATAATAATCAAGAACACAAGAAAGACCGCAGTGGTCAATGGCAACAACAGCCCAAGCGGACACGCCAGCAGCGTGACCTTACAATTGATGACAGTGCAACTCATGTTATCATTGGAGACTCCCTGCTGAAGGGAATCTATAGTGATCGCATGTCATCTTCTGACAGCGAGGCAACTTCAATCTTTCCACTACCAGGCGCTGACATTGATAGGCTTACCGCTACACTGCGAAAATTCCAAGTGAATGAGAGAATTAAAAAAGCGACAGTCCATATTGGTGTCAATGACATAATGGATAATAACATCATAAGCACCTCACAACTATCTACGCTGGAGGTACTATTACGAAATAAATTTCCTAACTCATCTATGTTCATTTCATCCATCATTCCACCATGTTATGGATTCCAGCGTCGGACTGCCGATGCTGCCAATCTAACTTTGTTTAAATTTTGTAAAGACAATGCCATTAGTTTCATTAATAACACCCCGTACTTTACTTCGTCGTCCGGGGCTCCTAAGAAAAAACTATACAGGGATCAAATACATTGTTCCAAGCTAGGAAGTAGTATACTAGCGAAGAACATAAAATATCCCGAACGTGCACAACAACCAGCACCAGTTACAGGAGTAGCCCGAACTTCACCCCCGGCGACAGCGACATCTAAGTGTTCAGAAAATGCTCCTTCTCTTCCTGCACCACCATTGCCTATACCCCAGGAATACAATGCCGTGGATAGCAACCCATGCTCCAATCCCAATGTTGCTAACTACGATGGTTTGTTTCCTCCCTTGCCCATAAAGCATCCTCCCCCTATTGTGTCAAAGGGGACACCGTTAAACAATGTTGCTGTGCCCCCGATGTATGCTTCTAATGTAGGCACTTCCAGTAACTCTCACAGCAGTGGTCCCTCGTTGGATGGTAATCTACACTCCTATCAGTGGAACCGCCAACTTCAACAGCTAATGCAATACAATCCTGCAGCCCTGCATCAAGCTTTCATGATGTCACTCCAGCACAGACATTTTCCTACCCCATCTAATAGTCTTAACTACTACTAAATAAAGTTTCAAAAACTCTGAAAATTTCTACCGCAAGCGACATCATCCTTTCATCGTGCAATGTTCGCAAATCACGATCAGTGGCTTCACAAAGATGGCCTAAGTATAGGCCATCTCAACATCTATCATTTGCTCAATAAATTACCTGAGCTTTCGGTAATACTGTGCAAACAATTCCATATGTTTGGAATCACAGAAAGTCGTCTCAACGACAAAATATCCGACTCTGAAATCACTCTTAAGGGGTTTAAAGTAATTCGAAGAGACGCAAATCAAAAATTAGAGACAGGTATTGCTGTATATATTTCCAATTCTCTCAACTGGTCCCGTAGAAGTGATCTCGAGACAGTAGAGATAGAATGTGTTTGGTTAGAGGTGAAGCCAGCCAGCCAACAGCCGTTTCTCATTGGATACCTATATAGGAATCCGTGTGCTGGGTACAATTGGTATGACTGTTTCACTACAATGATGGATATAGTGTTTACAGAAGGTAGAGAAGTCATGATATTAGGTGACTTTAACATAGATATTCCTAAATCCAACCAGACATGGGACGATATCATTCTTTCTTACAATTTCAAACAACTAATAAACCGTCCCACAAGGGTTACTGACACATCCTCAACTATAATTGATCATATATATGTTACTTGTCCAGATAATATTGTTGAATGTTCTGTTCCTGTTTGTACAGTTAGTGACCACTACCCGGTATGTTGTACATGGTCAAGAATTGGGTTCAAACCTCTTAAACATAAACATGTAAGTATCAAATTTAGGAATTTTAAAGCATTCAACCAAGATTTATTTTTGCAAGACTTAAGAAAAGCAGCCCTTGATCACGTTTACCAACTCCCTGACCCGGACGATGCATTAGCTTTCTGGACGAAGACAGTCTACAATGTGTTCGATAAACACGTGCCAATCAAAGAAGTTCGAGTCAAAAATCAACATAAATCCCCATGGGTCACTAGAGAAGTGCTGGAAATCATGAGAGAGCGAGATACAGCACACAAAAATAAAGACTTCATCAATTACCGCAGACTAAGGAATAAAGTTAAATATGACATTCGTAGGATAAAAAAAGATCATTTTAAAAATTTGATTGTAGATAATTCAAACAGTACAAATATATGGAAGGCTATTAACTTGCTAACCAATAAGAAACGCCCTACAGAATCAGCAATACCAAATTCTATAACATACGATGAATTCAGTTGGTTCTTTCAATCAGAAATAGAGAATCTAAAGTCTTCAATACCAGACTCATCGTGTAATTTAAGTTCACTGGCATCATTCTGTGAGGAGAAGTGCACCAGAAATATTCCCGATGAGATTCCTTTAATGTCTGTTGCAGACGTTTATAAATATCTCTTGAACCTCAAATCAACAAACTCACACGGCCTAGATGGTATCAGTAATAGAATTCTTCGTTGTGCTGCACCAGTCATTAGTGAGTCCTTAACGTTCATATATAACCAGTGCCTGGCCAAAATCTACTTTCCATCTGCTTTTAAAATTGCTAAAGTGTTTCCGGTAATTAAAAATGGCTCAATCGATAATAGCGTTTTGGGTAATTATAGACCTATTTCCTTATTATCGTCGCTATCAAAACCACTAGAAAAACACATTCATAAAATAACGTTACACCATTTAATTAACAACGATCTAATAATTAACAGTCAATCTGGGTTTCGACCTAAATATTCTTGCCATAGTGCTCTAACAAAAATGACCGATAACTGGCACTTAAACATCAACAACGGTAGAATTTGTGGAGCGGTGTTTGTAGACTTTAAAAAAGCTTTTGATATGGTAGATCACGATATTTTAATTAGAAAACTAAAGCAAATGAAGACAAGCACCAACATGGTGAACATAATTACGTCATTTCTATCCGACAGGCAACAAGTCGTGTCCTTCAACAACTGTCTATCAAGACCCACACAGCTTAATATTGGTGTGCCTCAGGGCTCAATACTAGGTCCGCTGCTTTTTGCAGTTTATATTAATGATCTTCCTTTATATATCAATACAACTTGTGATCTATTTGCTGACGACTGTACTATATATACTAGTCAAGAAAACCGTAGTGAATTAGAGAATTCTTTACAAAAGGAACTTGATAATCTTACTAGATGGAGCAATGAAAACCGCATGTAAATTAACATCGGCAAAACCAAATCCATGCTAATAACGACCAGACAAAAACTACAGACACTAGCCATAACTGGATCACCGCTCG
Organism: Cepaea hortensis; assembly: GCA_963921405.1. Taxonomy (NCBI): domain Eukaryota; kingdom Metazoa; phylum Mollusca; class Gastropoda; order Stylommatophora; family Helicidae; genus Cepaea; species Cepaea hortensis. Next base: position 150,578,461 of record OY992879.1, read on the forward strand.
AACTCCGCATGGGCACGTTACCTATAGTTAATGTGACGGAACATAAAACACTAGGGCTTTTAATAGACAGCCATTTGAACTGGAGCTCTCATGTTCACGCTCTTACCAAGAAAATAGCACAAAAAGTTTACCAACTTGCTAAAATTCAGCACTTCCTGGACGAAAGCACACGAAAAATATTCTATACATGCTATATCCAATCACATCTCGATTACTGTTCCACAGTTTGGGATGGTTGCCCTAAATCTAATTTAAAACGACTATGTTCTCTACAAAACCGCGCTATTCGTCTGGTTTCTGGCATAAAGCACGTTGAAAGTAATAATTTGTACAGTCATCTAAGACTTCTACCACTACAAAAGCGCTTCCTTTTCAATAAAGCCAAATTAGTGAATAAAATTATATCTCAAAATACCCCAGAGTATCTTCTGCCGCTGATTCAATCTAATGCAATGAACAGCAAGCGCCTAAATTTGTTACATGTCTCAAAGCCTAGATTGGACCTATACAAAACATGTTTTGCCTATTCTGGTGCTCACTTATGGAATCATCTGCCTCCAGATCTGAAAACTCCAATGAGTCCCTACACATTTAACCGAAAACTCTTTCAATACTTAATCCATACCGACTATATGCCACCATAATTCATTTACTGGTATAATTGTTCAGTATAATTGTTCATTATAATTGTTCACTATATATGTGTGTGCGTGTGGAAGCGAGAGAGAGAGAGAGAGAGAGAGAGAGAGAGAGAGAGAGAGAGAGAGAGAGAGTGGGTGTCAGAGAGAGGGAGAGAGTGAATGCGTGTGTGCATGCGTGTGTGTGGAGAGAGTGATTGAGCGAGAAATGGTGGGGGAATGTGTCAGTGCATGCATTCGTACGTGTATGTGTGAGAGTGAGTGAGGGAGTGTGTGCGTGGGTGCATGCGTTCATGTGTACGTGTATGTGTGAGACAGTGTGATTGAGAGAGTGAGTGTGTGTGTGTGTGTAGGATTGTGTGTTAGAGAGTGAGACAGTGGGAGAGTTGATGTGTTAGTGTGTGTGTGTGTGTGTGACCGCGCGCATGCGTGTGAGTGTGTGTATATGACAGAATACAGAGAGAGAGAGAGAGAGAGAGAGAGAGAGAGAGAGCTGAGCAGATGCATGTCATGTAACACGCATGTTATGTAACACGCGAATCCATATGTTTGTGTATTCTCATCTGTCATATTATAAGTTAAATACCATTTGATTTTATCATGTATAATCTAAACTTATGTTCATTACTGTAGTTTGAGTGAGAGAGTGAGTGAGTGTGAATGAGAGACAGAATGAGTGAGCGTCAGAGTGAATGAGTGAGCGTGAGAGTGAATGAGTGAGAGTGAATGAGTGAGCGTGAGAGTAAATGAGTGAGCGTGAGAGTGAATGAGTGAGCGGGAGAGTGAATGATTGAGCGTGAGAGTGAATGAGTGAGCGGGAGAGTGAATGAGTGAGAGTGAATGAGTGAGCGGGAGAGTGAATGAGTGAGAGTGAATGAGTGAGCGTGAGGGTGACAGAGTGAGCGGGAGAGTGAATGAGTGAGCGTGAGAGCGAATGAGTGAGCGGGAGAGTGAATGAGTGAGAGTGTCTGTGTGTGTGAGTGAATGAGTGAGAGTGAATGAGTGAGAGTGAGAGTGAATGAGTGAGCGTGAGAGTGAATGAGTGAGCGGGAGAGTGAATGAGTGAGCGTGAGAGTGAATGAGTGAGCGTGAGAGTGAATGAGTGAGCGGGAGAGTGAATGATTGAGCGTGAGAGTGAATGAGTGAGCGGGAGAGTGAATGAGTGAGAGTGAATGAGTGAGCGGGAGAGTGAATGAGTGAGAGTGAATGAGTGAGCGTGAGGGTGAATGAGTGAGCGGGAGAGTGAATGAGTGAGCGTGAGAGCGAATGAGTGAGCGGGAGAGTGAATGAATGAGAGTGTCTGTGTGTGTGAGTGAATGAGTGAGAGTGAATGAGTGAGAGTGAGAGTGAATGAGTGAGCGTGAGAGTGAATGAGTGAGCGGGAGAGTGAATGAGTGAGCGGGAGAGTGAATGAGTGAGCGGGAGAGTGAATGAGTGAGCGGGAGAGTGAATGAGTGAGCGGGAGAGTAAATGAGTGAGCGTGAAGGTGAATGAGTGAGAGTGAATGAGTGAGCCTTAGAGTGAATGAGTGAGCGTGAGAGTGAATCAGTGAGCGGGAGAGTGAATGATTGAGCGTGAGAGTGAATGAGTGAGCGTGAGAGTAAATGAGTGAGTGTGAGAGTGAATGAATGAGCGGCAGAGTGAATGATTGAGCGGGACAGTGAATGCGTTAGCGTGAGAGTGAATGAGTGAGCGTGAGAGTGAATGAGTGAGAGTGAATGATTGAACGGGAGAGTGAATGAGTGAGCGGGAGAGTGAATGAGTGAGCGGGAGAGTGAATGAGTGAGCGGGAGAGTGAATGAGTGAGCGGGAGAGACAGAATGAGTGAGCGTGAGAGTGAATGAGTGAGCGGGAGAGTGAATGAGTGAGCGGGAGAGCAAATGAGTGAGCGTGAGAGTGAATGAGTAAGCGTGAGAGTGAATGAGTGAGCGGGAGAGTGAATGAGTGAGCGGGAGAGTGAATGAGTGAGCGTGAGAGTGAATGAGTGAGCGTGAGAGTGAATGAGTGAGCGGGAGTGTGAATTAGTGAGAGTGAGAGTGAATGAGAGAGAAAGAGAGAGAGAGAGTGTGTGCGTGTGTGTGTGTGGGCGTACGCATGCGTGTGAGTGTGTGTATATGAAAGAATACAGAGAGAGAGAGAGTGAGAGAGAGAGAGAGAGATAGAGAGAGAGAGAGAGAGAGAGAGAGAGAGAGAGATGAGCAGATGCATGTCATGTAACACGCATGTTATGTAACACGCGAATCCATATGTTTGTGTATTCTCATCTGTCATATTATAAGTTAAATACCATTTGATTTTATCATGTATAATCTAAACTTATGTTCATTACTGTAGTTTGAGTGAGAGAGTGAGTGAGTGTGAATGAGAGACAGAATGAGTGAGCGTGAGAGTGAATGAGTGAGCGTGAGAGTGAATGAGTGAGCGTGAGAGTGAATGAGTGAGCGTGAGAGTGAATGAGTGAGCGTGAGAGTGAATGAGTGAGCGGGAGAGTGAATGATTGAGCGTGAGAGTGAATGAGCGAGCGGGAGAGTGAATGAGTGAGAGTGAATGAGTGAGCGGGAGAGTGAATGAGTGAGCGTGAGAGTGAATGAATGAGCGTGAGGGTGAATGAGTGAGCGGGAGAGTGAATGAGTGAGCGTGAGAGCGAATGAGTGAGCTGGAGAGTGAATGAGTGAGAGTGTCTGTGTGTGGGAGTGAATGAGTGTGAGTGAATGAGTGAGAGTGAATGAGTGAGCGTGAGAGTGAATGAGTGAGCGTGAGAGTGAATGAGTGAGCGGGAGAGTGAATGAGAGAGCGGGAGAGAGAATGAGTGAGCGGAAGAGTGAATGAGTGAGCGGGAGAGTGAATTAGTGAGAGTGAATGAGTGAGCGGGAGAGTGAATGATTGAGCGGGAGAGTGAATGATTGAGCGTGAGAGTGAATGAGTGAGCGTGAGAGTGAATGAGTGAGCGTGAGAGTGATTGAGTGAGCGTGAGAGTGAATGAGTGAGAGTGAATGAGTGGGCGTGAGAAGGAATGAGTGAGCGTGAGAGTGAATGAGTGAGCGTGAGAGTGAATCAGTGAGCGGGAGAGTGAATGATTGAGCGTGAGAGTTAATGAGTGAGCGTGAGAGTGAATGAGTGAGCGGAAGAGTTAATGAGTGAGCGGGACAGTGAATGAGTGAGCGTGAGAGTGAATGAGTGAGAGTGAATGAGTGAGCGGGAGAGTGAATGATTGAACGGGAGAGTGAATGAGTGAGCGGGAGAGTGAATGAGTGAGCGGGAGAGTGAATGAGTGAGCGGGAGAGACAGAATGAGTGAGCGTGAGAGTGAATGAGTGAGCGGGAGAGTGAATGAGTGAGCGGGAGAGTGAATGAGTGAGCGGGAGAGTGAATGAGTGAACGGGAGAGTGAATGAGTGAGCGGGAGAGTTAATGAGTGAGAGAGTGTGTGTGTGTGTGAGTGAATGAGTGAGAGTGAGAGTGAATGAGAGAGAGAGAGAGAGTGTGTGTGGTGTGTGTGTGTGTGTGTGGGACGCGCTGGCATCACTACTTTTACGTCACATACTTTTTATGTACACATTTTTCTCCATGTTTAGCCTTGTTTATGTTTACAACATTCATTTCACAATGTTTATTTTTCTTCCTATGTAAATGTATAATGCTCTTGATGAACGAAAGACGAGTGATTGGAAGGGCCGAATGTAAGACGGGCCTGCGCGCCCAATTTGTGACCCTAATAAAGTTGATTTGATTTGATTTGATTTCTATCTATCTATCTATCTATCTATCTATCTATCTATCTATCTATCTATCTATCTATCTATCTATCTATCTATCTATCTATCTATCTATCTATCTATCTATCTAGCTATCCATCTATCTGCCTGCCCGCCCGCCCGCCCGCCAGCCTGCATGAATGCTTATCTATCTATCTATCTATCTATCTATCTATCTATCTATCTATCTATCTATCTATCTATCTATCTATCTATCTATCTATCTATCTATCTATCTATCTATCTATCTAATCTATTTATCTATCTATCTATCTATCTATCTATCTATCTATCTATCTATCTATCTATATATCTATCTATCTATCTATCTATCTATCTATCTATCTATCTATCTATCTATCTATCTATCTATCTATCTGCCTGCCTGTCTGCGTGCCTGCCGGGAGGCCGGCCGACCGACCTACCCACCCACCCACCCACCCAGTCAGTCAGCCAGCCAGCCATCCACCCACCCACCCACCTACTTTTCTGCCTACCTACCTACCTACCTACCTTTCTGTCTGTCTGTCTGTCTGTCTGTCTGTCTGTCTGTCAGTCTGTCTGTCTGTCTGTCTGTCTGTCTGTCTGTCTGTCTGTCTGTCCGCGCTATTAAATATTGATAAAAGTTACTGGAAAACGTCAGGACCATGTGTTGAAAGAGGAAGAGGACTATTGGAGAAAGGATGGATTGAAGGTTGTATGTTCGATTCCGGGCCGCGTCCTTCATTTCAAGAGTGCATTTTTTTCCCCGGACACTCCCGAGGGTCGTCGCTGGAGCTACGGAGTTCGTGCTTTGTGCGAAACTTTCCGCGCTGCGGTAAGAAACTTAGCCATATGGGATAAAAAGCAGGTGCAATGCAGCCGACCCTGTCGACTGTAAGCTACTACTTTCATTGCACCCACTCCCATACGAATCCGGATACGCCTTTGTCATCTGAATTTGCAGGTCCCCATTACCATAAACATAACTTTTTTAGCGAGAAATCACTAGTTGTTAAGCAAAACATCAAAGGAATGTCGCCGCTTTCAATGATTTAAGTTGTTGTTGGACCTATCAAAGACATATTCCTTGGGTGGAGGTAAATATAAGACGGCTGGAAAAATTTCATAACGATGCAACAGACAGTTTTCAAAATAATTTATCGTGAATGAAGGCAAACAAATGTGGACATACTATAGTGTATCGTCAGAGTAAGGATAGAGATCGGGTTGCTATGGAACAAACAGAACTAAGTCGCATAAGTATGTGGTGTGTTGAAGCTGGGGTAGTGGTTAACCAAACGAAGGCAGCAGTGACATGGTTCTCTTTGAACAACCATATTGTTAACACTCCAAAACCAACTGTTCATCTATGCTCAGAGACTATGGAAAGAGCGCAGGCAATGAAATACCTCGGGATACGATTTGATCGAAGCCTTGCTTATACTAAGCACATTGACCAGGTGCTAATAATGGCCACGCGGGATTTGGCTGTGATCCGGGTGATGGCGACGGCAATCTGTGAGCAGTGCCACCTTTGCCTTCTATGCGATGGTCTGGTCCTTTCTGTTTTGAATATGCGATGACGATCCTGACTCTCAGTCATAAGCAGATGGAAAGGATGGAGAGAATACAGAACGAAGTTATGCGTATTATTCTTGGATGTACAAGAGATACAGCAAGTAAGCCGATGCGCTACCTTCTTGATTTTCCAACCGTCGGGGACATAATACAGATTTGCCGAGCACAGGCCTACCCCAGAGTCAACGCAAACGCACAATATCCAATGCATAATGAAATTAAGAAGGTAAAGGGCAGCAGGTTAAAAAGTGGAAAGTCATGGATGGGTCAAGTCGAAGACATTCTTCAACAGGTGTTTTCACTTGAAGGCTTTGAAGAGAAATGGGTGCAAGTGCCAGCAGAGTTCTGTACATCTTTTCAGTTTGCATAGTAACTAGACAGAAAATACAGACGAGAAACTCCGGCTGCTGTGGAGGCGGAAGTACAGTCTTTGATCTTTGAGAATTCTCTAGAGGGTGGTGCTGTCATTTACACAGATGGGTATTTACGGTTCAAGCTGGAGGGAGAATTGTGAAGGAGGATTCTGGTAGTAGTTGGACTATGGAAGTCATGGCAGTAAGTAAAGCAATTGCATGGCTCGACTTTCACTCGGGCATGTTTCCTTAGTGACTCAATGAGTATGCTCAGGAAGATAGCGATGGGGTGGGCCCAAAGAAAATGGTTGTGGTCTCTAAAGCGGTCACGGCTGATAAAGACTAGTTTCATTTTGTGTCAGTGCATGCGGGTGTACAAGGAAATGAGCAGACTGACAGGCTTGCCGGTATGGCTACTGTGGAGGCAAGACGAGCCATGGACCAGGCTGATATGCTGAATGCTCTACGAGAAGTAAGTCGTTTGCGAGTACCAAGTGATGACTGTGAATCTACATCCATGGTCAGACTGCGAGAACAGTATTCAAAATAGGTGTGGCCAAACAAGAACACTACGCAGGAAGGCAAAGAAGATTAATAAACCAACACAGAACTGGTGTCGTTATTCGCTACACGCTGCGGGATTTACTGAGGAGGGGATCCGAGCACTTATGGACTGAATGTTTCGATGTGCAATGAGGATGATCTATCGACTAACTAAGTAACTAGTAAGTATGAGTGTGACATTCTGTCAACCGTATTCTCCTGGTCTAGCGACTAGCGATTGACAGTCTTTCTGGTGTGTATGTGATGAAATCGCTAATGAAGTGTCTATGTTGGTGTATGATTATGTCTTGAAAACTTTCTCTGTTGGCTTGGGTCTACTAGTGATGGCATGAATGTTTTTAATTTGTTTTTAATTTGTTTGCAAGTGATTTTGCTAGAATTTTGTAGTAAGTGTATATTCTATCTAGTCTGGTAGATCTATTGTGAGCCCTTTTTGTGTGTTGTTGCAATGTTATTAGGGTGTCTGTGTCTGAAAGCGTCTTTTAAATTGTGTGTGTCTAAGGTATTCTGTAGTATATCCAATTGGTGTATTCCATTCTTGTCACTTCTCTTTAATTGTGCCTGGATTTCTGTTTTACCTCCCCTTACAATATCCAAATCTGAGGGTACAACAATGAAATCCCGTGCAAGAATAACATTTTGTAGTCTGTATGTTTATGTAAAGTAGGGTGTCTAATTCTTGGTTTAAAACAAATTGGTTGATGATTGTAATTTGGTTTTGCATGTATGTTCTTTACGGTGTATGCAGGTATAGTATCGTCTACCTGTATTATGGAGATTCGTCCCTGGTCATCCGTGTGTGTTCTAATAATAACCCACATGTCTGATTCTGCAGAATAATTGTTCCTGACTCGATATTTTGTATGCCTAAAGTAAAGTATGAATGTTTTAGACTTAGTTGTGTGGTGATATGTTGTGCGAAAGTTTTTTAACGTATGTTTGTCTCTATAGTAGTATGAAGTCTGGTTTGTGTTTGCTTATAAGTGTGATGATGTGTTGTAATTTTGTACGTATATAACAAATGTTTATAGTAAAAATAATTAAAACACTAGTCATTGTAATGTTAGTAAAAACAAATAAATGAGGTATAATTACTGTATAAATTCACACGCAATGTATTTATCCATGATGGGCACGTCTAGACGAGCATGTTGTCAGTAGCAAAAGTTTTTGCGAGAGAATCATCTTGATCCTGGTTCTTATCACTTGTGTCGGTGTCTACAAAGAGAGTGTCTGGTATGCTGTATGTGTCTTCTTCTCTTGTACTTGTTTCTCCTCTTGTTCTTCTTGTTCGTTTTCACTTGTCTTGTCTGTAGTGGCTTTGATTTTTTCCTTCTTTTCTGGTATATATCTAGTCGGTGATAAATCGTCTGTTTCTGTGTCAAAGCTGTGTTTTGACTGCCGTGGTCGTCTATCAGCCCATTTTCTCTTCATCGAATTGCTGACGATTGTAAAACTGTCAGAGTCTTCATTCATTAGATTGTTTTCTTGTGTGTTATTTTCTTGTGTGTTCATGTTTTCTTGTGTGTTGATTTGACTATTGAAAGTTTGTGTAAGTTCAGTTCTGTACAGGAGTTTCTGTTACGAGTGGCGGGAACTCCCCTTGACTGTGTACAACAATTGCTGCTGCTGTTGGTGTCATCGATGGTCTTTATTTATCTAGTTGCTCTAGGGATATATCTATCCCCAGGCTTGTTAAAGAGAACTTTATACCGTGTACCTTTTCATACACGGCCTTCTGCGTCTCCACTGACAGATGACAGTACCACCTAGTGGGAACCTAGAACCTATGCAGGTCAACGATTCCCCCAGAAGGCAAACCTCCTGGACCAGTTAGTGGAACCCTAGAACCTATGCAGGTCGACGATTCCCCCAGAAGGCAAACCTCCTGGACCAGTTAGTGAGAACCTAGAACCTATGCAGGTCAACGATTCCCCCAGAAGGCAAACCTCCTGGACCAGTTAGGGCACTAACAATAAATGCTGGTGTTGATTTAGCAGCTGCCCCAGGACCAGTAATCGAGCAAACTATCGTGCCGGGCTGGTGGAGTTGCTGGACTTCGTAGTCGTCTCTTGGACTTGCAAATGCGGTAATATTGGAATACGTGTCAATAATTTGTTATTCTCGGTAATAATAATTCCAAAGAATAGCGCACCACAAAATTCTTTTCAATGTTTTACGCTGACAGGCTTCAATTAATATTGCAGTTCACGTTTGTGAGCAATATTATCTACGTATATTAAGGAGTTTAAGCCTTTCACAGGCCGGACACAAATTCTAGTGAAATTCAACTGGATGTTACTGTTTATTAAAGGTCAGGATATTTAATGTAACATCGAGGCTAAATGAAAATATGAGTTATACAATTCCCACAAATGTAAAATAAAGCCATTACTTTTACACAATCTTTGAAGATTGCTTAAAATTAGTATGCCGTCATTTATAAATTATATAGTTGTCGCTAATTTTTATGTTCAGTTCATGAAAGATTAACATAAACACTACAATTATTTAAATCACTTAATACTAGTAGTATGCTACCTTTAGTAATGTCCCGTGAAGAAACATACTGTTATGTTATTATGTCCCTTTCAACTATCATGATTGTAAATTCCTTTTAATGTGATTGTATTGATATAGTTGTGGTATATTATTGTTTTATAGTATCGTTTGTTTGATATAGTTTTGGTATATTATTGTTTTATAATATCGCTTGCTTGATAATCATTCCTTCATTCAGTAAGATGTCCTTTGCAGAACCTCGATCCTACAACAACCTTGCGTAAAACTTCTCGATCTTAAGCAAGATGTACCGAGTCCGATACACCCATCTGGAGTCATCTGCCACATCTTGCATTTGTTCTTTCGAATACCCAATGTATTCTTGAAATCCGTTTATAGCATTTATATTCAAAGGTTATGTGAAACACCTTTATGATGATAACAGAGAGGAACAGTATGATATTAGGTTTAATAATGAAGGACCGCCAATTTTGTAGATGGAGGTTCGAAATGTTCTTAAGCATATGAAAGCTGGCAAGGCTCCCGGTGCAGATTACATAACAACAGAAATGATTAAAGCTTTAAAAGAATTTGGACTAGAACAAGTCACTAGACTGCTGAACACATTATATGATACTGGAGATATACCTTCTGAATTATGTACCTCTGTATGTATTGCAATCCCAAAGAAATCAGGAAACTTGGAATGTGATCAACATAGAACAATTAGTATAATGAGTCACATCAAAAAGATTTTGCTACGAATTATCATGCAAAGAGTGAGGAAGAAAACACAACCTAAAATAGGGGAAGAACAATGTGGGTGTGTAGAAGGAAAGGGTACAGTAAATGCTGTGTATATGCTGCGAACAGTTATAGAACGTGCTATAGAAGTAAACAAGGATATACATCTTTGCTATATTGACTACCGGTCTCTGTGGCTGAAGGGCTTGCGAACACGGTTTGTGAGCCCGTATACCCGGGTTCGAAACACGGCGATGCTGGTTTTTTCGAAAAAGGTATAGAGGCCGGTCGTTCAGAAAGCAATGGCAAACTACTGAACGTAACACTTGCCTAGTACATCAACAGCAGCTGAAAATGCTGGTGTTGACTGCAACGTCCAGTAAGGGATACGCAACACAATTTTTTTTTATATTGACTACACAAAGGCTTTTTATAGAGTTAAACATGTCAACATGGTAGAATTGCTTGCAGATCTACAAATTCATGGGAAAGACATTAGACTTATAAAAAGCATATATAGGAAACAACAAGCTGCAATAAGGATTGATAATGAAGTGGGACAATATCAGCCTATTAAGAGAGGTGTTAGGCAGGGACGTGTAATGTCTCCAGATCTTTATTCCCTATACAGTGAAAATATTTTCAGAAATGTAGAGGATATAAATGGAATCAGCATTGGAGGGCGAAACATCAATAACATTAGATATGCAGATGATACAGTAATGATTGCAGACAATGCGCAGGATCTGCAACAATTAGTGGATGCGGATGTTGTACACAGTGAGCAACTGGGGTTCGAATTCAATTGTAAAAAGACACAGGTTATGGTAGTCACTAGGAAGAACGAAGTACCACAATGTAATATACAAGTAAATGGGAATATTCTTCAACAAGTGAATCAGTACAATTATCTTGGAACAGTCATAACATCTGATGGGAGATGCCTTGAAGAGATTAGAACAAGAATCGCCATAGCGAAAGTAACCTTTAGAAAGATGAAAAACATTTTGACCAATAAAAAGATGTCAATTGAAACGAGAAATTGAGTGTTGAGGGGATACATAGAGCCTGTTCTTTTGTATGGATGTGAAACTTGGACAATGAGCTGAATGAACATCTGATGGCTGCAGAAATGTGGTTTCTGAGGAAAATGCAAAGAATACCATGGACAGACAGAAAAACCAATGACCAAGTACTACAGGAGACAAATGAAAATCGTAAATTTATTAGAGAAATTAGACGTAGACAGTCAAAATATTTTGGACACGTCATGAGAAGAAATGGATTGGGAAAATTTAGTGACAACTGGCAAGATCGAAAGGAACAGACCAAGAGGAAGACAGAGAGGAAAATACATGGATGGCTTGGCCACATGGCACGGACGAGACAGGAACACTGAGTTGATCCAAGACACTGGTGATCGAGTGAAATAGCGAGTCATGACCGCCTATGCTTTCCGGCATGGCACATGATTGATTGATTGATTCAAAGGTATTTATGCGCTTTTCAGCTTATTTAGTAAATGTCCAGGTCTCACAGGCGTATGTTGCAATGGGAAAGACACATGCTCTTACACATCTAATTTGTATAGGTGTATCTGTCAAACGCCACAATTTATTCAGTTGTTTAAGTTTTTGAAGAGCAATAGATATTCGTCTTTTAATTTCTTTCATTGTGTCATCATTATTGTTAATTAATAACCAAAGGTATTCAAAATGTTCCTCCACCTCCAATTTTCCTCATTAACATATATTTATTTTTCCATATTAGTTCATTCTCTATGCATTATCGTTGTTTTCGCAATGTTAAGATATAAGTTAGGATTTTCACTATTCTTTTTAGTTGTGGTTATTAGTTTTTCTGTACCATTCTGTGATGTGGATTGTAATACTGTATCACCAGCATATGGGATCACTTGTATTTCATGACCACTGATATTCAGGGCATCATATTGCTCCTTGGTTATACAATCTCTTATATTTCTTATTATATTTTCGGCGTACAGGTTAAACAAATAGGGGCACAGCACACATTCCTGACGGACTCCTTGCTTGATGTCAAACCAGTCTGATGTCTCACTATCTATTCTAACCGCTGCTTATTGGTCTAGGTAGAGCATTTTTAGGATTGGTACTACATGTGATGGAAAGCCCATTTTCCTAATGATTTCCTAAAGTTTATGATTCTGTACACAGTCAAATGCCTTTGATTAATCTAAGAAACATGAGAATAGGTTTACATTAAATTCTCTGCACTTCCTTATTATTAAACGATGTTGAGTATGTGATCTGTTGTTCCTCTTCCTTGTCTAAATAGAATCTTTTGGCCATATACCATATTGCTTGACATAGTTTTGGTATATTATTGTTATATAGTATTGCTTGCGTGTTATGGTTTTTAAAAAAAATGATACTGCTCGCGGTCCTTCAGGGGGCCGCGCCATGGGGTTCCCACGTCCCTCTATGTCATTCTGATGACCGCCTCTGCTGGTGACCCTGACAAGATACTACATTTTGATCTTAGTTAAAAGGTCTCGATTAAGGCTTTTTGGCCTTTTACAGGCCTGACAAAATGTTGTTTTCTTTCTGTTTTATTAAACAACTTTGCGGTTGTTGTACACAGTGAGCAACTGGGGTTAGAATTAAATTGTAAAAAGACTCAGGTTGTGGTCGTCACTAGGAAGGAGGAAGTGCCACAATGTAATATACAAGTAAATGGAAATATTCTTCAACAACTGAATCGGTACAATTATCTTGGAACAGTCATAACATCTGATGGGAGATGCCTTAAAGAGATTAGAACAAGAATCGCCATGGCGAAAGTAGCCTTTAGCAAGATGAAAAACATTCTAACCAATAAAAAGATGTCAATTGAAACGAGAAAAAGAGTGTTGACGGGATACATAGAGCCTGTTCTTTTGTATGGATGTGAAACTTGGACAATGAGCAGTCAAGCTGAAAAGCATCTGATGGCTGCAGAAATGTGGTTTCTGATGAAAATGCAAAGAATACCAGGGACAGACAGAAAAACCAATGACCAAGTACTACAGGAGACAAATGAACATCGTAAACTGATTAGAGAAATTAGACGTAGACAGTCAAAATTTTTTGGACATGTTATAAGAAGAAATGGATTGGAGAACTTAGTGACAACTGGCAAGATCGAAGGGAACAGACCAAGAGGAAGACCGAGAGGCAAATACCTGGATGGCTTGGCCACATGGCATGGACGAGACAGGAACACTGAGCTGATCCACGACACTGGTGATCGAGTGAAATGGCGAGTCATGACCGCCCACGCTTTCCGGCATTGCACATGATGATTGCTTGCTTGCTTGCTTGTGTTCATTGGCTTGGGCTCCAACGCAAAGTCCTGTATGTCGGATGAAGGCATCCTGTTGTCCAACATCAGTGTGATGTCATACAGGACCTGAGGTTTGCGTGAGTATCCGTTGTCCCATGTCTGGTTTATTTGTGTGCAGACTGGTGGTTCCTCGCCATACAGGCAGACACTCTCCGACTTCGGAGGAATCGGCGATCCTATTGACTTCAGCCAGGACCCTGAAGGGACCTGTTGCCCAGGACGCTAGGCTAGGACGCGTCAATAGGTCTTGGCCAGTATATAACCCGGCCCTGGTGCCTTGGAAACACCTCTGCCTCCCACATGATTGATTGATTGATTGAAATGAAAACACACAATGCGCCTTGTAAATACAGACTGTTTTGTATAAAATACAAGTTTAAAGGAACACACACACACACACACACACACACACACACACACACACACACACACACTGAAAGTTTTATTATTATTATTATTATTATTATTATTATTATTATTATTACCAATATCTTATTTGTGACTGACTCGGTCACAGGATTATTAATCTGAGCCATGGATGAATCCTGGTACAACTTGTCTCTGGGGTTGAACGGGCTATGGATAATGATATCATCGAATATGGGATACCAAAATCTAAAGTAAAACTGATTAACACATAATGATATATTTATATATACACCTTCTCGGCGTTTAGTAGAAATTTATGAGATACAGTATGATTTCATCATCACAAGACAAATCATCAGGACCTTAGGACTCATTGTAGAACCCTACCAGAATTTCTGTCCTATCCTCGGCGGCTTCCTTATAAATAAATGTCTACCAAGTGAAGGCTACTTTTTGAGGTCAGCATGGCCGAATGGATACAAGCTTTCATTCTTAAACTTCCGGTGTGTTGATGCCGACGTAGGAACACACATAACATAACAGCAATATCAAGGGACATAACTAACGGAGGTATACATGCATTACGTGATTTAAATAATTATAGTATTTATCTAAATCTTTACAAAAATCGTCTAAGAAATTATCGAAAATTGACGGCAGTATAAATGATAGGATATAATTGTAAGTAATCTTCAAAGTTTGTACAAGAATGATGGCTTTATTTTAGAGGTGTGATAATTTTATAATGAATTTTACCATTTCTCAACGATATTACATTCAACGTTTTATCCTCTGTATGCATAGAATTAAGAAACACTAGAATAATTTTTTTCCGGCCTTTAACAGGCCAACAATTTCAGAACAATCACAATTAGACCAACATCACAACCATCATCAAGTTCCATGCCGACTGGCGTAGGCGTTCATGATTTCCCACAGAATTAGGTCTTTGGTTTCCTGGATCAACTCTGCCGTTGATATTCCTCCATGCCACCGTCGCAATCCATCCAGCATCATTTCTCTTGGTCTGCCTCTACCTTTCTTCCCCTCAATCTTTCCAGTTGTCACGATGTTCTCCAATGCCTCTTTTCTCATCACATTCATTCAGTAGCATGCCCTTTGCAGAACCTGGCTCCCATAACAACCTTCCGGAAAACTTCTCGATCACAAGCAAGATGTCCCGCGTCCTATACACCCATCTGGAGATCATCCGCCACATCCTGCGCCCATCTTCTCTTTGGCTTTCCTCTTCCTCTCTTAACTGGCATATACCCCTCCATTATTGTTCTCTCCAAACTTTCATGGCGTTTCAAGTGACCAAAATGTATCAATTTCCTTTGTTTTATCGTCTTTCATAGCCAACCATCTCCAATATTCAGCGCTTGAAGTATGGATGCATTTGTATTTATATATATCTTATGCAATTTGCATTTGTTCTTTTCTTTACCCAAGATATTCTTAGAACCCGTCTATAACATTTATATTCAAAGGCATTTACGCGCTGTTCAGCTTCTCATCACATGACCAAACAAAGCTGTTTGCTTCTTTCTTATTGATTAAGTCTATATATTTTCTAGTTGTAAATGAGACTACATAAAATATGTAAGAATTTCGGTCGAATGTGGGTTTATTAAAAGGATGCACGAAATAAGGTAAACACAAGCATCATCATCATCACACACACACACACACACATTGGTGAGAATGCAATAACTAGTCGCATATTTCACTTTAGACATGCAAAACACTTTGCTACAAGTACAAATCACTAAACATACAGGACGCATGTAAACTTACCTACCATGCAGAATGCAATATATTCAACACTCAATAAACATTTGCAAAATAGAGATGGAGAGAGAGAGAGAGAAGAGAGAGAGAGAGAGAGAGAGAGAGAGAGAGAGAGAGAGAGAGAGAGAGAGAGAGAGATGAGGAAAACATATGCCGTGTGTAGAGGAATACATACGCCGTGTGTAGAGGAAAACATACACCGTGTGTAGAGGAAAACATACACCGTATGTAGAGGAAAACATACACCGTGTGTAGAGGAAAACATACACCGTGCGTAGAGGAAGATATACAAGTAAGAGAGAGAGAGAGAGAGAGAGAGAGAGAGAGAGAGAGAGAGAGAGAGAGAGAGAGAGAGAGAGAGAGAGAGAGAGAGAGAGAGAGAGAGAGAGAAAGATAGAGAGAGAGAGAGATGAGGAAAACATACGCCGTGAGTAGAGGAAAACATACACCGTGTGTAGAGGAAAACATACACCGCGTATAGAGGAAAACAGACGCCGTGTGTAGAGGAAGAAATACACCGTATAGAGGAAGATATACAAGTAATGTGTTTGTAATTGCCCCATGCCGTTAATGTATATTTCTTCTGGCGCTCGCTCGTTTTGAACTCAAGCGTAGTCCATACACACTATTTATAGCAGTGATGGGCTGAATTTTGCGTGTGGGTTAGCTTTCCCTATTAACAGTGTCCCTCGCCATCAGGCGAACCCATTTCCACTTCAGAGGTACTTGTAATTAGCGTCCCCAAGTCACGGACGACAGGTCAACATGTTAGTCCAGCTGTCCGGTGTAGTTGCATGTCCTTCACAGGACGTTGCAGTCAACCCCAGCATTTTCGCTGTTCGTGATTCCTGGGCAAATATTACGTTCAGTAGTTTGCCATTGCTTTCTGAACGACCGGCTCTTATACCTATGTTCGAAAAAACCAGCACCACAGTGTTTCAAACCCGGGTATACGGGCTCACAAACCGCGTTCGCATGCCCTCAGGCACAGAGCCGATTTATTTTTTCCGGTGTAGGGGTTGAACCGCTAACCTCGGCATCAGCACATCGGATGTTTAAGAACACGCGTTCGTATCCATTCGTCCATGCGGGCCTATTAATGTTTATTATATCACCTGTGTACGTGAATGTATCTGTTGTATGTGCAAATGTAAATGAATCTGTGAATGCATTTGTTGTATTTGCAAATGTAAATGAAAACACACAATGTATCTTGTAAATACACATTGTTGTATACAAAATACAAGTTTAAAAACACACACACACACACACACACACACACACACACACACTCACTCACACACACTCGGAAAGTTTTTATTATTATTATTATTATTATCATTATCATTATCATTATCATTATCATTATTATTATTATTATTATTATTATTATTATTATTATTATTAATATCCTATTTTTGGCTGACTCGGTCACAGGATTATTAATCTGAGCCAGGGATGAATCCTGGTATAACTTGTCTTCTGGGGTTGAACGGGCTATGGATAATGGTATAATCGAATATGGGATAACACAATCTAAAGTAAAACCTATTAACACAGCGTTCAGTAGAAATGTATTAGCTACATAATGATATGATCACAAGACAAATCAGCAGGGCCAGACGGACTCACTGTAGAACTCTACCATCACTTCTGTCCTATCCTCGGCGGCTCCCTTATAAAAGTCTACCAAGTGAAAGCTACTTTTGGAGGTCAGCATGGCTGAATGAATTAAAGCTTTTACTCTTTTAAACTTCCGGGGTATTGATTCCGATGTAGGAACGAACACATGTATTTACAATAGTGTACAGTGACATAACGACGTAACAATTATATCAAGGGACATTGTTATTTAAATAATTGTAGTATTCATCTAAATCTTTTAAAACATTTTCTTAGAAATTAACGGCAATTGAGCGCGGCATAAAGGTCGGGGTACTAATTTTAAGTAATCTTCAAAATTTATGTAAATTGATGGCTTTATGTATTGAGCGTGATAATTTTATAACATACTAGCTGACCCTGCCCGGCTTCGCCCAGTCCCTGGTGGGAAGCATCTCATTTAATTCATATAAGTAGTCATATAAGTTCCCGTTACCGACTATCTGTCTGTCTGTCTGTCTGTCTGTCTGTCTGACCCGGCCCGACATCGCCCAGCTCCTGGTGTGAAGCATCTCATTTAATTTATATAAGTAGTCATATAAGTTCCTGTTCCCGACTGTCTATCTGTCTGCCTGACCCTGTCCGGCTTCATTAAATTCATACAACAACAAAAAAATGTAACTTAAAAGAACGTTCTACCACACACCATCCATTATTTTTAATGAAAACTCTTTCTAATCACCTGCATGACTACAGTAACTTCTTAAGCAAAAAAAGATGAGTTACAATGTTATGCATTGTGCATCATTTTTATGAAAACTTTGAAAATGCCTTACAGATTGTATCATTATTTATTATAACTCATATGCCGGTACATAACTATGGACAAAGAGTTTATAAATCTTTGAAAACGATGCCACAATATGACTATAAGTTATACAGAAAAGTTATGCCCCTTGAAATAACTTTTACAGAGTTAGGTCCCCTGAGATATATGAAATTATGATGAAAAATGAAAAATGAAATAATACTGAGTAAGCAGGCGATTTCACACTAACAAAATATCACAGTTGACAGCTCTGGAATGAAAGGAAGGCGTGTAGAAAATTTCATCTCAATCGGATGGGCCGTTCGCGAACAAATAAAGGACATACATACATACATACAGAGATACGCACATCCTAATTTATATATAAGATTTTGCCATTTCTCCACGATATTAGAATAATAGTTTTTATCCATCTGATTAATACCTTGTGAAGTTTGTCAATTAGTTTTACCATAAAATTTTTGTCAGGCCTCTGAAAGGCCAAAAAAAACAAAAAAACAACGGCACTTGGTCTGGCCAGGGGCTGAGATTGTCAATCAAACTTCGCAACTCCTCACAGTAGATGTGGGCCTCCTTGGACCACTGTGGGCAAAGGCTCATAGTGGGACTAATGGGTCCACAATAAAAACAGGGCGACGCGGGGGCCTCAGAGTGTCGCTCTATCCTCTGGGGGAACCGCGTTTTTTTTGGGGTTCACATATCCTTTACAGGACATCGCTGTCAATATCAGCATATTTCAAGTGATTGTTGATTACTTGGCAAGATTACGCTCAGTAGTTTGCCATTGCTTTCTGAGCGGCTGGCTTACATACTCCGTAAGTTACCGACGCGGAGAGAACCGCTACCGATTTTCGCGCACGTCACATTACTCACGAGAGAATGCGGAATTACGGAGAAATACGTTGAACTCTTAGGCCAGGGAGACCGGCCCGGGGGGGGGGGGGGGGGGATGGACCGCTAGCCCTTATTTAAAACAAAAAAACATTCTTTTACATGCACTATGCCATAAATGTCATATTATCTTAAATACATATGTATGTATTTGATTTATTCACACATGTGATAACTAATACTAACAAACGGCAACGCTCTGAAATATACACAAACAAAAGAAACACACATTACACCTTGTAAATATAAATTGCTTTGTATGAAATAAACGTTTAGAAAAAAAAAGGAAAGGCCAAATATTTCACTAGAATCACAGTTAGAACAACACCAGCAACACACATTCTGTCGTGCACTCATAAGAACTAAACTCACTAACATATCACAAGAAACTTCCAGTAAACATCACCTGAAAATAGAGCAAAACATAAACGGAACAGACAAATAGGAGCAATAATTGACATGCAAGGAAACACACAAACAGAGGCAACACATATAGGCTACTAGAGACGTTCCAACAACACTACACCGACCTAATACAACAGAACCAGCCAACACACAAACACAAAATAGGTTCTTACAATACACAAAGAAACTGTCTGACACAGATAAAGACATACTAGAAACAGAGTTTACATTAGCAGATATAACACATGTACTCAATCAAAGGTAATACACCAGGACCAGACGGACTCACTGTAGAATTCTAACATCACATCGTTCCTTTCCTTGGCAATTTCCTTTTAAACGTCTACCAAGAAGCTTTTCACAAACAATGACTCCCAAATACTTACAACATGTCATATATAACACCATGCTAAAAAAGTCGCTTAAAAGTCGACAGGGTCGACTTCATTGCACCGGGTTCCGCAGCGCGAAAAGCGTCGCACCAAGCACGAACTCCGAAGCTCTAGCGACGAAACACAGGTGTCTCCGAATAATTTAACTCGTGAACCGAAGGACGCGGCCAGGAATCGAACCTACAACCTTCAGAGCCCAAGTCAAACGGCTTGACCTCTTGGCCACGGAGACACCAGGCTTATCCATGGGATATATTTTTCAGTCTCATCTCATCCCATCCCATGGTAATTTATACCTGTCCCATCCCATCCCTTGGGACCTTTCCCATATGATTCCCATGGAAACAACATTCCCATGGCCAAGCCTGGGCATGTCCTAGGGATATGTTTTTCTATCCCATCTCATCCCATGGTAATTTATACCTGTCCCATCCCATCCCATCGGACCTCTCCATGGGATTCCCATGGGAATAACAAGCCTGCATAATATTCATACCTAAAGACAACACGGACAAAGCACAGCTGCAAAACTGTAGATCCATCTCATAATTAAACACAGACTACAAAGTTTTAGCAAAATCAATTGCAAGCAACAACAAAAAATAACGTTCATGCCCTCACTCGTAAGCTCAGACCAGCAGTGCAGTATTCAGCACAGAAACATACAAAATCGTACACACTTCAATAGAGATATCCAAATTCGTAAGAAACAAATATATATTTAGAAAACACGTGGAAGACGGCACAGATCTAGGAGGGAGGACAAGAATACCACGTCTGTCTGTCTTTCTGTCTATCCAACTAACTAATGAACTAAATAACTATCTGACTAACTCTCTAGCTAGCTAACTATTTATTAGATTTTCCGTAAGCAACAACAACAACAACCAAACATGCTTCATAAAACACACGAGAGATGACACAGTTCTAAGAGGAAAGAAGATCATAAAACACACGAGAGATGACACAGTTCTAAGAGGAAAGAAGATCATAAAACACACGAGAGATGTCACAGTTCTAAGAGGAAAGAAGATCATAAAACACACGAGAGATGGCACAGTTCTAAGAGGAAAGAAGATCATAAAACACACGAGAGATGGCACAGTTCTAAGAGGAAAGAAGATCATAAAACACACGAGAGATGACACAGTTCTAAGAGGAAAGAAGATCATAAAACACACGAGAGATGGCACAGTTCTAAGAGGAAAGAAGATCATAAAACACACGAGAGATGGCACAGTTCTAAGAGGAAAGAAGATCATAAAACACACGAGAGATGGCACAGTTCTAAGAGGAAAGAAGATCATAAAACACACGAGAGATGACACAGTTCTAAGAGGAAAGAAGATCATAAAACACACGAGAGATGACACAGTTCTAAGAGGAAAGAAGATCATAAAACACACGAGAGATGGCACAGTTCTAAGAGGAAAGAAGATCATAAAACACACGAGAGATGACACAGTTCTAAGAGGAAAGAAGATCATAAAACACACGAGAGATGACACAGTTCTAAGAGGAAAGAATATCATAAAACACACGAGAGATGGCACAGTTCTAAGAGGAAAGAAGATCATAAAACACATGAGAGATGGCACAGTTCTAAGAGGAAAGAAGATCATAAAACACACGAGAGATGGCACAGTTCTAAGAGGAAAGAAGACATCTGTCTGCAGCCTAACCATTAATGGCGGCATCTACGCTGTCTGTACGTGCCGGAAACGACAGAGTGGAAATTTACTGCAACGGAAGTAGCCGACATTTTGGTTTTAATGGCTTACAATCCAGACAATTTGTCGCTGAAGTAAAAGGCAGAAGTGGGAGCTGTAAGCGTGAACTTACGAAGGCAAGTAGTGGATTGAGCCAGGTAGATGGGTAGAGAAGATTACGGATGATGGTTTCGGGGATGTCAGCAGTTAATGGTAAGATGTAACATAGTAACAGAAGGTAATCACAGAAACAGGGATATAGGGGCGACATGAACACTAGAGGTAAAGAGATACACAGACAGGTGGAAAAGCAGACACACATAGGCAGTTCGGAAAGAAATAGGGCAGACATACATTACATAGACATATACATGTTATATAGACAGACAGACAGACAGACATATATGTAAGAAGGCAGACAGACACACACAAACACGGACTAATGGATGTACAGACAGACAGATGGACTAATGGATAGACAGATAGACAGAAAAACAGACAGACAGACAAACCCGTGGTTAAACATTTACCCGTGTTGTTTTGCTAGCACAACAGGCATCATAATCTCAGACAACAATCTCCACTACCATTGGTCTACTGGCACGACACCATGTCGGATCTTCTGCTGCAATCTTTACTGCTATTGGCGTTCGTCTATTAAGTGTTATTTTGAGCATTGCTTTTCTGGCGTGACTGATCATCGCTTCTGTAGTTAGGGAATAGCATAGAACTGCATTCAGAGATGGTAGCGATGATTATGAGAGTCAGTAATGTGAAGCTAGTCATGAGAACTAATACATGCTAGCGAATCAAGAGATGAGGATAAGAAGCTGGCCATAGACAGGACGCACAATGAAGAAGCGTGTTATCAACAGGGTTTAAAAGACAAAAGGGAGATTTTATTGCACCAGGTTTTATCCCATACGGCTTGGTCTCATTCTCTAGGGCGGTCTACCGAAAGCGCCTCGCAAAGCACGAACTCCGTAGCTCCAGCGACGACCCCGGGAGTCTCCGATGACTCGTGAACTCGACGCCGTGGGCCGGAATCAAATGCACAACTTTCGGAGATCGAGTCAGGCGGCGTAAAAACTTCGCCACGGAGACTCGCCGAGAAAATCTGTGACTAGTGTAACAACTTCTCCACGGAGACTGGTAGAGAAAATCTGTGACTAGTGTAACAACTTCTCCACGGAGACTGGTAGAGAAAATCTGTGACTAGTGTAACAATTTCGCCA
This sequence comes from Cepaea hortensis, assembly GCA_963921405.1. Lineage (NCBI taxonomy): Eukaryota > Metazoa > Mollusca > Gastropoda > Stylommatophora > Helicidae > Cepaea > Cepaea hortensis. The sequence continues at coordinate 150,601,161 of OY992879.1, forward strand.
CGGAGACTGGTAGAGGAAATCTGTGACTAGTGTAACAACTTCACCACGGAGACTGGTAGAGAAAATCTGTGACTAGTGTAACAACTTCCCCACGGAGACTGGTAGAGAAAATCTGTGACTAGTGTAACAACTTCACCACGGAGACTGGTAGAGAAAATCTGTGACTAGTGTAACAACTTCACCACGGAGACTGGTAGAGAAAATCTGTGACTATTGTAACAACTTCTCCACGGAGACTGGTAGAGACAATCTGCGACTAGTGCAACAACTTGGCCACGGAGACTGGTAGAGAAAATCTGTGACTAGTGTAACAACTTCTCCACGGAGACTGGTCGAGAAAATATGTGACTAGTGTAACCACTTCACCACGGAGACTGACGGAGAAAATCTGTGACTAGTGTAACAACTTCACCACGGAGACTGGTAGAGAAAATCTGTGACTAGTGTAACAACTTGGCCACGGAGACTGGTAGAGAAAATCTGTGACTAGTGTAACAACTTTACCACGGAGACTGGTAGAGAAAATATGTGACTAGGGTAACCACGTCACCACAGAGACTGACGGAGAAAATCTGTGACTAGTGTAACAACTTCGCCACGGAGACTGGTAGAGAAAATATGTGACTAGTGTAACAACTTGGCCACGGAGACTGACGGAGAAAATATGTGACTAGTGTAACAACTTCGCCACGGAGACTGGTAGAGAAAATCTGTGACTAGTGTAACAACTTGGCCACAGAGACTGGTAGAGAAAATCTGTGGCTAGTGTAACAACTTCACCACGGAGACTGGTAAAGAAAATCTGTGACTAGTGTAACAACTTCACCACGGAGACTGGTAGAGAAAATCTGTGACTAGTGTAACAACTTCACCACGGAGACTGGTAAAGAAAATATGTGACTAGTGTAACAACTTCACCACGGAGTCTGGTAGAGAAAATCTGTGACTAGTGTAACAACTTCACCGTGGAGACTGGTAGAGAAAATCTGTGACTAGTGTAACAACTTCACCACGGAGACTGGTAGAGAAAATCTGTGACTAGTGTAACAACTTCACCACGGAGACTGGTAGAGTAAATCTGTGACTAGTGTAACAACTTCACCACGGAGACTGGTAGAGAAAATCTGTGACTAGAGTAACAACATGGCCATGGAGACTGGTAGTGAAAATCTATGACCAGTGTAACAACTTCATCACGGAGACTGGTAGAGTAAATCTGTGACTAGAGTAACAACATGGCTATGGAGACTGGTAGTGAAAATCTGTGACTAGTGTAACAACTTCACCACGGAGACTGGTAGAGTAAATCTGTGACTAGTGTAACAACTTCACCCCGGAGACTGGTAGAGAAAATCTGTGACTAGTGTAACAACTTCACCACGGAGACTGGTCGAGAAAATCTGTGACTAGTGTAACAACTTCACCACGGAGACTGGTAGAGAAAATCTGTGACTAGTGTAACAACTTCACCACGGAGCCTGATAGAGAAAATCTGTGACTAGTGTAACAACTTCACCACGGAGAATGGTAGAGAAAATCTGTGACTAGAGTAACAACATGGCCATGGAGACTGGTAGTGAAAATCTGTGACTAGTGTAACAACTTCACCACTGAGACTGGTAGAGTAAATCTGTGACTAGTGTAACAACTTCACCACGGAGACTGGTAGAGAAAATCTGTGACTAGTGTAACTAGAAAGTCCTTCCTTTGGAGACTCGCAGAGAAATGCTGTGACTAGTGTAACTAGAAAGTCTTTCCTTTGGAATCCACATAGCGACAGAAATAGAGGGATAGAGAGAGACGGATGAAGATAGAGGGGGAGGCAGGGAGGGAAGGAGAGGGGAGGGATAGAAACAGGGAGGGATAGAGAAAGGGGGATGGAGAGAGATGGAGAAAGAGGGATTTAGAGAGAGAGATAGAAAGAGGAGGATGGAGAGAGAGATGAAGAAAGAGGGATAGAGAGATGTGGAGGGAGGGAGGGGGAGAGAGAGGGGAGTGGGATAGAGAGAGGGAGGGAGATAGAGGGAGAGAGGGATAGGGAGGGGTGGAGAGAGAAGGGTGGAGATAGAGGGATAGAAAGAGACATGGATAAATCAAATCAAATCAAATCAAATCAACTTTATTAGGGTCACAAATTGGGCGGGCAGGCCCGTCTTACATTCGGCCCTTCCAATCACTCGTCTTTCGTTCATCAAGAGCATTATACATTTACATAGGAAGAACAATAAACATTGTGAAATGAATTTTGTAAACATAAACAAGGCTAAACATGGAGAAAAATGTGTACATAGAAAGTATGTGACGTAAAAGTAGTGATGCCAGCGCGTCCCACACACACACACACACACACACACACACACCACACACTCTCTCTCTCTCTCTCTCTCTCTCTCATTCACTCTCACTCTCACTCATTCACTCACACACACACACACACTCTCACTCATTCACTCTCCCGCTCACTCATTCACTCTCCCGCTCACTCATTCACTCTCCCGCTCACTCATTCACTCTCCCGCTCACTCATTCACTCTCCCGCTCACTCATTCACTCTCACGCTCACTCATTCTGTCTCTCCCGCTCACTCATTCACTCTCCCGCTCACTCATTCACTCTCCCGCTCACTCATCCACTCTCCCGTTCAATCATTCACTCTCCCTCTCACTCATTCACTCTCACTCATTCACTCTCACGCTCACTCATTCACTCTCACGCTCACTCATTCACTGTCCCGCTCACTCATTCACTCTGCCGCTCACTCATTCACTCTCACGCTCACTCATTTACTCACACGCCCACTCATTCACTCTCACGCTCCATCATTCACTCTCCGGCTCACTGATTCACTCTCACGCTCACTCATTCACTCTCACGCTCACTCATTCCTTCTCACGCTCACTCATTCACTCTCACTCATTCACTCTCACGCTCACTCAATCACTCTCACGCTCACTCATTCACTCTCACGCTCACTCATTCACTGTCACGCTCACTCATTCACTCTCCCGCTCAATCATTCACTCTCCCGCTCACTCATTCACTCTCACTCATTTACTCTCCCGCTCACTCATTCACTCTTCCGCTCACACATTCACTCTCCCGCTCACTCATTCACTCTCCCGCTCACTCATTCACTCTCCCGCTCACTCATTCACTCTCACGCTCACTCATTCACTCTCACGCTCACTCATTCACTCTCACTCATTCACTCACACTCATTCACTCCCACACACAGACACTCTCACTCATTTACTCTTCAGCTCACTCATTCGCTCTCACGCTCACTCATTCACTCTCCCGCTCACTCATTCACCCTCACGCTCACTCATTCACTCTCACGCTCACTCATTCACTCTCCCGCTCACTCATTCACTCTCCCGCTCACTCATTCACTCTCACGCTCAATCATTCACTCTCCCGCTCACTCATTCACTCTCACGCTCACTCATTCACTCTCACGCTCACTCATTCACTCTCGCGCTCACTCATTCACTCTCACGCTCACTCATTCACTCTCACGCTCACTCATTCTGTCTCTCATTCACACTAACTCACTCTCTCACTCAAACTATAGTAATGAACATAAGTTTAGATTATACATGATAAAATCAAATGGTATTTAACTTATAATATGACAGATGAGAATACACAAACATATGGATTCGCGTGTTACATAACATGCGTGTTACATGACATGCATCTGCTCAGCTCTCTCTCTCCCTCTCTCACTCTCTCTCTCTCTCTCTCTGTATTCTTTCATATACACATACTCACACGCATGCGTACGCTCACACACACACACACACACACTCTCTCTCTCTTTCTCTCTCATTCACTCTCACTCTCACTAATTCACTCTCCCGCTCACTCATTCACTCTCACGCTCACTCATTCACTCTCACGCTCTCTCATTCACTCTCCCGCTCACTCATTCACTCTCACGCTCACTCATTCACTCTCACGCTCACTCATTCACTCTTCCGCTCACTAATTCATTCTCCCGCTCACTCATTTACTCTCCCGCTCACTCATTCACTCTCTCGCTCACTCATTCACTCTCACGCTCACTCATTCTGTCTCTCCCGCTCACTCATTCACTCTCCCGCTCACTTATTCACTCTCCCGCTCACTCATTAACTCTCCCGCTCACTCATTCACTCTCCCGTTCAATCATTCACTCTCACTCATTCACTCTCACGCTCGCTCATTCACTCTCACGCTCACTCATTCACTGTCCCGCTCAATCATTCACTCTGCCGCTGACTCATTCACTCTCACACTCACTCATTTACTCTCACGCTCACTCATTCACTCTCACGCTCAATCATTCACTCTCCCGCTCACTGATTCACTCTCACGCTCACTCATTCACTCTCATGCTCACTCATTCTTTCTCACGCTCACTCATTCACTCTCACTCATTCACTCTCACGATCACTCATTCACTCTCACGCTCACTCATTCACTCTCACTCATTCACTCTCACGCTCACTCATTCACTCTCACGCTCACTCATTCACTCTCCCGCTCAATCATTTACTCTCCCGCTCACTCTCACGCTCACTCATTCACTCTCCCGCTCACTCATTCACTCTCCCGCTCACTCATTCACTCTCCCGCTCACTCATTCACTCTCCCGCTCACTCATTCACTCTCCCGCTCACTCATTCACTCTCACGCTCACTCATTCACTCTCACGCTCACTCATTCACTCTCACTCATTCACTCACACACACAGACACTCTCATTCATTCACTCTCCCGCTCACTCATTCGCTCTCACGCTCACTCATTTACTCTCCCGCTCACTCATTCACCCTCACGCTGACTCATTCACTCTCACTCATTCACTCTCCCGCTCACTCATTCACTCTCACTCATTCACTCTCCCGCTCACTCATTCACTCTCACGCTCAATCATTCACTCTCCCGCTCACTCATTCACTCTCAAGCTCACTCATTCACTCTCACTCATTCACTCTCACGCTCACTCATTCACTCTCACGCTCACTCATTCTGTCTCTCATTCACACTCACTCACTCTCTCACTCAAACTACAGTAATGAGCATAAGTTTAGATTATACATGATAAAATCAAATGGTATTTAACTGTATAATATGACAGATGAGAATACACAAACATATGGATTCGCGGATAAAGAAAGAGGGAGATAGGGGGAGAGAGAGGGGTGGGGAAAGAAGGATGTAGAGAGAGGAAGAGATGTATAGGTAGAGAGGGATAGAGAAAAAAGGGAGAGAGGGATAGAGAGAGGGATAGAGAGAGGGAGGGATGGAGAGTGAGGAAGGGAGAAGGAGAGAGAGGGATGGAGAGAAAGAGAGGGATTGAGAGAGGGATAGAGAGATGGATAAAGATAGAGGGAGAGAGAGGGGGTAGAGAGAGGGGGCTAGAGAGAGAGAGAGAGAGAGAGAGAGAGAGAGGGGGGGGGGAAGAGAGGGATAGAAAGGGATAGAAATAGAGTGAGGTAGGGAAGGCTAGAACGAACGAACGGACGAACAAACAAACTTTATTTTCAAAGGGTTAAGAATTGGTCACGCAGGTCCGTCTAACATTCTGCCCTTCTATCACTAACTTTCATACATTATTTCATTCAAACATCATTCAAGGCTAAGTGAGAACAGCAACAATATAAAAGATATGCATTATAAAGGCATGGGGCAAATGCGAACATCAATACTACACGACTCAGTAATATTAAATAATGGAGAGAGTGGTAGAGAGAGAGAAGAGAGAGAGAGAAAGAGAGAGAGAGGAAGGGAGGAGGAGATGAGGAAAAGGGAGAGAGGAGAGAGAGGGAGGGAGAGGGGGAGGGAGGGAGAGAGGGAGGGAGGGAGAGAGGGAGGGAGGGGGAGAGGGAGGGAGAGAAAGGGAGGGAGAGGGAGAGAGGAGGAGACGGCTACAGACGTATAGAAAGGAGAACTGAGACAGATATAAACAATATGAAGAGGGCACGGAGGAAGTTGTAATAGTCGCCATGTTCTCCAATGCCTCTCCTCTCATTACATGACCAAATAATACCGTTTGCCTCTTTCTTATAGCTATATATAGTGTTCTAGTTTCATAAGCCTCTTCCAGGCAATCATTGGTAGTTACTCTGGCGGTTCAAGGTATTTGCTTGATTTGTTTCATGAACCACATCTCTGTCTGTCTAACTAGCTAACTCTCTAATAAGTAGCTAACTATCTAATTAGCTAACTATCTACATGTTATATAGACAGACAGACAGATACGTAAGATGGCAGTCAGACACACACAAACACGGACTAATGGATGACAGACAGACAGACAGACAGACAGACAGACAGACAGACAGACTAATTTGTGTACAGACAGGCAGATGGACTAATGGATATACAGATAGACAGATAAACAGAGACAGACAAACCCGTGGTTAAACATGTGTCTCGTGTTGTTTTGCTAGCACAACAGGCATCATTATCTCAGACAACAATCTCCACTACCATTGGTCTACCGGCACCACGCAAAGTCAGATCTTCTGCTGTAATCTTTACTGCCATTGACCGTAGATTATTAAGTGCTATTTTCAGCATTTCTCTTCTGGTGTCATTTATTATCGCTTCTGTAGTTACGGCATGGTAGAGGACTGCATTCAGAGATGGTAGCCATGATTATGACAGAGTCATTAATGTGGAGCTCGTCAACAGAACTAACCCTAACCCTAACCCTAACCCATCTTTGTGTTTCTAAACCACATTTCATGGACTCATATTTCTCAGATCGTAACTTTCCAGAAAAGGTTGAATATGTTGATATATGTTTTGTTTCATTGTGACGCCGAAGTTTGTACTCTTTCCAATCGGCAACACTTTAGCTGCATGTTACTCAACTGGTTTTCTGGTTCTTTGCTTCCACAAAGATGTACTTTACTCCCCATTATTCACTGAAAACGCGACACTCGGCGTCCACTTTTCATTTCGTAGTAGCCATAATGAAGGGTGAAGTAAACGATATCTGAAAATTTAAAAAAAAAGACATTGAATTAGAAACATAATCAAAATCCTATTGAAACACAAGAAAAGCAGAGGACTAGGGGTCACTAGTAAAGCTACGGCTCACCAAAGGTACATATAAAGTTCATAGGTATCTATGGTAATGCAATATATTAAATAATAAGGTTTGTAAAATAAATAAATAGAGCCGATCTAAATAAGCAGCCTATAGGAGTGTTTTTCAACTGGGGTTCCGCGATGCAACAATGGGTTCCGCCGAATCAGACCGAAATCGCTTAATGCAACATCTCTGCCCATCTGGTTTATTGCATAAAGTAGGACAGACACTTGGATCATCGCACAGAGTCCCTTGAGCAATGTAAACATTTGCGGTAAGATCTGCTCCAGCAGAAAGGTTGAAAAACACTGGCCTAGAGACCAGCTCGATTAATACCTTGACCGGTGAATGTTTCTGAGCTGGGGATACTATTTTCATAATAACACGAGGCGTCTATGGCATTTTTATGCTACGTTTGCTACTTTATTGCCTCTATTCACACTTGTAGTTCACTAACCTATCACTCTCAAAGAAAGAAATCTTCGTTACATATCTATAAAATGAATGAAAGGCAAAAATAATTAAATATTTATGGAGCGTCGGAATTGTGTTGACAACCGGACGCATCTGGGGGTGGGAAAGAAGGATATTTATGTGTGTGTGTTGCCAAGCAATCCGGGGTAACGTCAGAGCATAGGCGGGGCTACCAGGAGCCGAGGAAGGACTTGGTATGGCGCGAAGTAAGCAAACATTACAATAAACAAGAAAGTCTAGATACAATAATTTAAAATTTAAAATAGTAAATTGAAGGCACATGGCAGCCAGGAGATCTAGTATTCTAAACATAATATTTACATTTAAATGGTATCACAACGTCCTCATCTTCCATACTTTTTACCAAGCACATTCGAGTACCGTAGGCGGGCCTGATGAACTGACGTAGCGGGCTGGATCCCGCCCGCCGGCCGTAGTTTGATGACCCCTGGCCTAGATTATAGGAATGAGAGAAGTGACAGACTAATAGGCCAAGTGAGCAGGTAAAAACTTGGTCTGGTACAGTCAAGGCCTGCATGCACATTTTTCGGGCTGGCAAAAGGCCGGCGAAGTGGTCAAGCCGTTTGACTCAGGCTCCGAAGGTTGTGGGTTCGATTCCGGGCCGCGACCTTCGGTTCACGAGTGCATTTTATCGGAGACTCCTGTGGGTCGTATTTGGAGCTACGGAGTTCGCGCTTTGTGTGACGCTTTCCACGCTGCGGAAAGAAACCGAGACATATGGGATAACCCGGTGCAATGAAGTCGGTCGACTTTTAAGCGACTTTTTTTTTCATGGGATTTATGCAGACAAATATTATGTTTAGATGAACTATCATTTATATTGTTTGTAAATTTCATTAATGCTGAACAAATAGTTCTCTTTCTCTCTCTCTCTCTCTCTCTCTCTCTCTCTCTCTCTCTCTCTCTCGCTCTCTCTCTCTCTCGCCCTCTCTCTCTCACCCTCTCTCTCTTTCTCTCCCCCCCCCCCCTCTCTGCCAAATGGTGCATTGCTTTCTAACCGCCCCCCCCCGCCTCCCCTCACCCCTATTTCTTTAACATAAATATCTCCTATAATAATAAATTATACAATTCAACTGCGCATGCGCTCCCCTAGTTACTTAGAGCATATTTAAAACATCATAATAACATGATAGTAATGCCTTGATTGCTCACTACACTTCTTATTAATTATGTTCAAGTATTCTGCGGGATTATCAGATAGCAAAAAGAAAAACACGTAGATAAACAATGAATATGGAACATATACGTCTAATATTATTATAAGGGAAATTACTCGAATTTAAGAAAAGAAATCATGCACTCAGCTATAATATTATTATCTAACTTACAAACCTCTCTTCTGATAATCTAGAAATAATATCTGTAAAAACCAAAGTGAGATATTATATACGCAAGAATAATACTTTCAGATTGCTTATAGAACATATTTCAAATCTTTACTTACTTACATTTTATAAACAAATAATGACTTTTAAAGTCCTTATTGAAAGAAAAAAATAAATAAATGTATACTTTCAATGACGCACGGCGCCTCTTGACAGCATTTAAAATTCCCCCTCTGTGGGGAAAACATTTTTTTACTGGCCTACTAGGGCCACACAAAATTTAAAGGAAATTAACCACACAATCACAAACTTTGACATCATAAAAGAAAGAAATGTCAAGACTAAATATTCAAATGATAGATATATCTCATGAGACCAGAGGGGAATTGTACGAGGGGAAGTCTATAAGTAAGTCACAAATGACTGTAGAAAACTACCTAAATATGATAACAACTTGAAACCAGTTTATTTTTATACATACATTGCCCCTTTATTTCCCAGCATAATTTCCACCAACATTGATGCACTTATCCCATCGTTTTATCAGTCCTCCCAAACCGGCCGCAAAGACCTGCGTCCTCTGTTTTCTACAACAAGTTTTCACTTCACATTCAACTTTGGCGTTATTCGCGAAATGTCTCCGGCAAAGGACGGACATCAGTGGACCAAACATGTGGAAATCGCTAGGGGCTAAGTCGGGGCTGTATGGTGGACGTTCCACCCCTCCTATTACTACTACTACTACTACTACTACTACTACTACTACTACTACTACTACTATTACTACTACTACTACTACTACTACTACTACTACTACTACTACAACTACTACTACTACTACTACTACTACTACTACTACTACTACTACTACTACTACTACTACTACTACTACTACTACCACTACTACTACTACTACTACTACTACTACTATACTACTACTACTACTACTACTACTACTACTACTACTACTACTGCTGCTGCTAAGACTACTACTACGTCTACTACCGTTACTCCCACCACTGCTAATACTGCTACAACTACTACTACCACCACCACTATCTCCTGAACAATTACAACTATTAACAACAACAACTATTACCATTGCTGCTACAACTACTACTACCACCTCCACTATCTCCTCCACAACTATAACTATAACCAACAACTACTATTACAACTACTGCTACAACTAATACCACCACCTCCACTATTCCCTTCACAACTACAACTATCACCAACAACTACTATTACAACTACTGCTACAACTACTACTACCATAACCACAATCTCCTACACAACTATAACGTTGACCAATAACTACTATTACAACTACTACTACCACCTTTTACTACTATCCTCTCCACAACTACAACTACCACCAGCCACTACTACCACATTTAACAACGAAGTGGCGCCACAATAAAATGGCGTTGTGTCTGGACACAGATTTAATGAAGCCGCTCTTCCCTCTCTGAAAGCAGAAACGTGTTGTGCCTGGCCGAATGCCGTTATAGAACGTGTGGCTGGATGGAGGCATAGAAGTGGATAACAAGGGACGGTTACTTCAGCGTGCTTGAGAGATAGAATATAACGGGCGGCGGCGGGGATAGAATGAGAGAAGGGGGGAGGGGGGTGGGGGGGGGGGGGGTGAGAGACGCCGAGAAGTGAGGGAATTTATTGTCGTGTTCTTCCTGATAAAAGTTTCACTTTTATTTGCAATGTCTTTTGGGGGACGGGTTGTAGACTAATTAGCACATTGAGAGAGAGAGAGAGAGAGAGAGAGAGAGAGAGAGAGAGAGAGAGAGAGAGAGAGAAGAGAGGGAGAGAGAGAGGGAGAGAGAGAGAGAGAGAGAGAGAGAGAGAGAATGAGTGTAAGAGAATGTGTGTGAGAGAAAGTGTATGAGGATAAATGCCAGTGTGTAAGAGAGAGAGAGAGTGTGTGTGTGTGAGAGAGTGTGTGAGAGAGAGTGTGTGAGAGTGAAAGAGTGTGTGTGTGTGTGTGTGTGTGTCTGTGTGTGTGTGTCATAGAGTGAGAGCGAGAGATTGTGTGTAAGTATGATAGATTGTGTGTGAAAGTGAAAGAGAGAGAGATAGTGTGTGTGTGTGTGTGTGTGTGTGGGGGTGCGAGTGGGAGAGAGATGGAGAGAGTGTATGCGAGAGAGTGTGAGAGAGTGAAAGAGAACGTGTGAGAGAGTGTGTAATAGTGAGAGAGTGTGTGTGAGAGAGTGTGTATGAGTGAGAGAGTGTGTGAGAGAGAGTGTGAAAAGCTGAGAGAGGTAGTGAGAGAGAGGGGACATGGATAGTGTACTTGGTGGACTTGTATTTGAAAGGATAGATACAGTGAAGCATATAGAACGGAAAAGACAGAAAAAGATTGAAATCGGTCGAGAGATGAAAAGTAAAGAAGTAAAGAAACATATGAGACGGACAATTGATAACTAAGTAAATACTAACAGAAGGAATGAACTAATAAACTGTTTTTAAATAATTAATATAGGGGGGTGGGGTGCGGGGGAGGGGGAAATAGAGAAAGATGGAACCAAATAAAACGCCGCACCAGAAAATAGGGAAAAATTAGAGAAGGAAAATAAAGCCACAAGAGAGACTAATTAATAATTAACAGCACACGTGAACTAGCAAAGCAGTAAGGTTAATCTCTATTCATTAATTTATCAGGCAGAGAGAAACAATGAGAGAGGATGAAAAAGCGAGAAAACACGAAGAATGTAAAAATAAAGGGATGGTAGAAGTAAACAAAATGTGGACGACAGATTACCAAACGTGAAACCATTTTGTTTTCTTGTTTTGCGGATGGGCGGGGGCGGTTGGCATATGGGGCTAGACGCACATTTATATCTACCACTCCAGGGGTGATGCGGTCAGCTTCCAGTCCGCTGCGTTAACTTCACAAGACATTTCCTGGTACTCGTTTTAAGTTGAATGGACCAAGACAACCGCATCACTTCTACAGATGTTGCCTGGTAAGGGGTTCGAACACATGTCAACCCGACCGGCAGGCAAGTGTCTAGTAGTAGTAGTAGTAGTAGTAGTAGTAGTAGTAGTAGTAGTAGTAGTAGTAGTAGTAGTAGTAGTAGTAGTAGTAGTAGTAGTAGTAGTAGTAGTAGTAGTAGTAAGGTTAGTAGTAAGTGAGATTATAGTAGTAAACGTAGTGGTATAAGTAGTAGTAGTAGTTGTAGTAGTAGTAGTAGTAGTAGTAGTAGTAGTAGTAGTAGTAGTAGTAGTAGTAGTAGTAGTAGTAGTAGTAGTAGTAGTAGTAGTAGTAGTAGTAGTAGTAGTAGTAGTAGTAGTAGTAGTAGTAGTAGTAGTAGTAGTAGTAGTAGTAGTAGTAGGTCTGTATGTGTATTATCTCTCCACCGTCTTCTTGGTCTACCTCGGGGTCTACGGTCATTTATTTCCTGAGTGTAAGCGAGTTTTGTTTCCCTATTATCTTCCATTCTTTCTATATGCCCCAGCCATTGTAGTCTATTAGCCTTCATGATACCAATGATTAGCGGGGACTTAAACAGATCATAAATGTCTTTGTTACCTCTTCTTTTCCACTCTCCACTTTGTGTATGCCTAATGGGTCCAAAGATGCGTCTTAAAACTTTGTTCTCAAAGGTTTGTAGCATGGCTTCGTCTCCTTTCGTTGTACTCCAGGTTTCAGAGCCATACAGCACAACTGGTCTGATCAGTGTTTTGTATATTGTGATTTTGGTGTTACGAGATATCGCATTTGATTTTAGTAGATGTTGTAGTGCATAGTATATCTTATTTCCAGAGTTGATTCTAGTTTGTATTTCTTCCCTTATGATGTTGGAGCAGTTGAAGATTGTACCCAGGTATTTGAATGTTTCCGTTCTTTTAATGGTCATATTATCTATTTGTATGTGACCAGAGTTTTTAGCCATTCCATCTCTTGAAATTACCATATATTCTGTCTTATCTTGGTTGATAACCAGCCCCATCTGTTGGGCTTTTTCCTTTAAGTGAGTCAATATTTCCAATGTCTTTTGTTCACTTTGCCCTATAATATCTATATCATCTTCATAACCAAGCAGCTTGGATGTTCCTCCAATATCACATTCCTCCTTTACCTTCCTTACAACTTTCTCTAGAGCCAGATTGAAAAGTAGCGGCGATAGTGCATCACCCTGTTTCAAGTCAGATGTTATTTGGAAAGGGTCTGATTTCCTGCCTTTATATGTTACTATATTATAAGTATCTTCCATGCATAGTCTGGTCATGTTGATTAACTTCCTTGGTATCCCAAATTCCTGCATAGCATTCCATAGACTATTCCTATGGACACTATCATAAGCCTTTTTAAAATCCACAAAAATATTATGGAGATCTCTTTTATATTCTCAATTTTTCTCGGCTATTTGTACGTCAGTCCGAATTCGAGGCTCTTGTATCTGTTTCGTAACAAAAATAGTTTTTACAAAGGTGGGGATGTTAACCCCACGCTTCAACCCCCAACCTGGAGGACCAGGGTGTTTCTCTTTGTCTGTTCTCTACCCTTTGACCTGTCCGGCTTGGGAGGCCCTGCCGGTAGCTACGCTGCCGCCGGCATAGCTCTCATGGTCATTGAGAAACTCAATAATAGGCACTATATTTCTGACCCGTAAATGATGTACCGCATTTAAACAAACATTGAGATCTGCTGTACAATCTACAGAACAAAGTTTTGTTTTGTTGGGTGTACATAGTGATAAGTTTATATTTTAAATCTCATCAATTTCCCTCAGTTGGTTACTGCGTTATTGATTTTTATATGGGGGAAAACAATTGTGAACGCACTATAAGAATGTTATTCTTAGTTATCTCAATAAATTGAGCTGATAAAAAACAAAAATGTGATTACAGTTTTGGAATCATCTCATCTCATCTCATCTCATCATGTTACTCTTGCACCTTGCGGTGTCGAGTTGAAGAATAAACAGCGAGAGAGTGCCCGCTTATGGCAAAATTACTCAAAAACAACTATACAATTTAAAGCAACAAAATGTGTGTAAACCAGTGTTCTAATAGCCAAAATTTGACTTTTTCCTTGAAAGCCACTTACAATAACCATCACTCGTGCAGTGAATCAGCACATTTTCTTTCGTTGTCACCGGAGATTGGGAAATATTACTACAGCCAGAGACAAAAGTTCGTTAAGCTACCCAGGATAAAAGGGAGGCTGTATTTCATATTTCAAAGATCCTTGTCAGCCAAGAAGTAACCGTGACTAAGGCAACATTTCCTTTAACCTCCACTCAACCCCGCCCACCCCAAATAAATGCATTGTGCTTGCGATAAAGTTACTACCCAATACAGCTAACTTCACAATCATTGTCTGTTTTGGGGATTGTTATATCCCCCCCCCCCCCCCCCCAAGGTAAATAAAATACTTTAAAAAAAAAATTACTTTGTAAAATAGGATGCTTATTGCGATGTTCCATGTATGATCCATTCAGTTATAAAGTTGTTTAAACTTAAACTTTTAAAAATAAAACTAAGTGTGCATGAGAATACTTGGAGTATGAAAGAATTTCTATAAAGATTTTTAGTATGCATGAAAGTAGATTCTTACTTCACTTTCAACATTATCATGTATTGTGTAGGTAATTTAACCTTACCATAAATATAATATTATCATATGGGTATATGAATTATTTGTAAAGGAAGTCACAAAATGCAATATCTCAATTTGTAAAATGAAGTATAGTGTGGATGTGTGTATATAGTTTCGCAGTTACATATATATGTGTGTGTGTGTGTGTGTGTGTGTGGGTGTGTGTGGGTGGGTGGGGTGGGGGTGTAGGTATGTGCGCACGAGTGTGTATGAGTGGGAGAGTGTTCGTGTGTGTATGGCAGCCTTTAAACAAAGGCGATATCTCAACTCATTCCTTCATTCATTTATTCATTCATTCATTCATTCATTCATTCATTTATTCATTCAGTAGCATGACCTTTGCAGAACCTCGCTCACATAACAACCTTCCGGAAAACCTTCATGGATATCTCAACTATTAAAACAATTTTTATACGGTATTGATTTGTTGTAAAGGTGACAATATGGACCATCGTGTATAAATTATTTACATGAGCCCTTTAGATACCCTGTAAACTAAGAGGATTGTCGTGAGCAGGATTCAGTCCTTCCCATTGTATTTAACACCCAGCCACAATCACAAGGAAAAGCATCATAGTTTGGACCCATTATCTCCCGGGGGACAGGTCATCGGCTCTAATTGCTAGTTCTAATTCCCCACTTGTCTCCAAAACAAAAAAGTTTAGTGGACATTTGCATGGTACTAGAGCGTCTCCCGGTAATATAATATCAGGCCACCAAAGATTTCTTTTTCTTTGTTGCTAGAAGCAAATAAACAAAATGTGGATTCAATGCCGAAGATAACCACAACCTTGTATCTCACAGACAAGGGATATACACATACAAAAGTAACATACATTACACACTGCTTTGCATGAAATACACGTTTCTAAAACAAATGCACACAGGGAAAACATGTCTTTCATCTGACCTGTATTGGCCAAAGTTTGTCATGCCTGTAAAAGGCCAAAAATCCTTAATCGAGGCCTTTTAACTAAGATCAAGATGTAGTATCTTGCCAGGGTTACCAGCAGAGGCCGTTATCTGAATGACAGGATGTGTGCTGTCCCCCTATCTGTTTAACCTGTACGCCGAAAACAATAATTAGAAATATAAGAGACTAGCTGACCCGGCCCGGCTTCGCCCAGATCCTGGTGGGGAGCATCTCATTTAATTCATATAAGTAGTCATATAAGTTCCCGTTCCCGTTACCGACTGTCTGTCTGTCTGTCTGTCTGTCTGTCTGTCTGTCTGTCTGTCTGTCTGACCCGGCCCGTCTTCGCCCAGACCCTGATGGGGAGAATCTCATTTAATTCATATAAGTGGTCATATAAGTTCCCGTTCCGACTATCTATCTGTCTGTCTGTCTGACCCGGCCCGGCATCGCCCAACTCCTGGTGGGGAGAATCTCATTTAATTCATATAAGTAGTCATATAAGTTCCCGTTCCCGACTGTCTGTCTGTCTGTCTGTCTGTCTGTCTGTCTGTCTGTCTGTCTGTCTGTCTGTCTGTCTGTCTGTCTGTCTATCTATCTATCTGTCTGTCTGTCTGTCTGACCCAGCCCAGCCCATGGTGGAGAGCATCTCATTTAAATTATATAAGTAGTCATATAAGATCCCGTTCCCGACTATCTGTCTGACTGACTGTCTGTCTGTCTTGGGTAAATGGAGGAGGGAGGAGGAAGAGGGAGGTGGAGGAGGGAAGAGGAGGGAGGAGGAGGGAGGAGACAGGAGGAGTAGGGAGGAATAGGAGGGAGGAGGAGGGATTAGGAGGAGGAGGGAGGAGTAGTGTGGAGGAGGAGGCGAGGAGGAGGGAGGAGGAAGAGGGAGGAGGAGGGAGAAGGAGGGAGGAGGAGAACGCAGGAGGAGAAGGGAGCAGGAGGAGGAGAGGGAGGAGGAGGGAGGAGGAGGAGAGAGTAGGAGGATGGAGGAGGCGGAGGGAGAAGGAAGAGGGAGGAGGAAGAGGGAGAATGAAGAGGGAGAAGGAGGAGAAGGAGGGGGAGGAGGGGAGGAGGAGGAGGGAGGAGGAGGAATGTGAAGGGAGGAGGAGGGAGGAGGTAGAGGGAGGAGGAGGAGGGAGGCGGAGAGAGGAGGAAGAGGGAGGAGGAGGAATGTGAAGGGAGGAGGAGGGAGGAGGTAGAGGGAGGAGGAGGGAGGAGAGGAGGTAGACGGAGGAGGAGGAGGGAGGAGGCGGAGAGGGAGGAGGGGGAGGAGGGAGGAGGAGGGAGGAGGAGTGATGAGGAGGAGGGAGGAGGAGAGAGGAGGAGGGAGGAGGAGGAGGAAGGAGGAAGAGGGAGGAGGAGGAATGTGAAGGGAGGAGGAGGGAGGAGGTAGAGGGAGGAGGAGGGAGGAGGAGGAGAGGAGGAGGAGAGGGAGGAGGAGGAAGGAGGAGGGGGAGGAGGGAGGAGGAGGAGGGAGGAAGAAGGAGGAGGTGGGAGAAGGAGGGATGAGGAGGAGGAGGAAGAGGGAGGAGGAGGAATGTGAAGGGAGGAGGAGGTAGAGGGAGGAGGAGGAGAGAGGAGGAGAAGGGAGGAGGAGGGATGAGGAGGAGGAAGAGGGAGGAGGAGGGAGGAGGTAGAGGGAGGAGGAGGAGGAGAGGGAGGAGGAGGAAGGAGGAGGGGGAGGAGGGAGGAGGAGGGAGGAAGAAGGAGGAGGAGGGAGAAGGAGGGATGAGGAGGAGGGAGGAGGAGGAAGAGGGAGGAGGAGGAATGTGAAGGGAGGAGGAGGGATAGGGAGGAGGGGAAGAGGAAGAGGGTAGGAGGAAGAGTGGAGAGGAGGAGGGAGGATGTAGAGGGAGGAGGAGGGAGGAAAAGGGAGGAGGGAGGAGGAGAGAGGAGGAGGAGGGAGGAGGTAGGAGGAGGAGGAAGAGGGAGGAGGAGGGAGGAGAAGGAAGGAGGAGGAAGAAGGAGGAGGAAGAGGGAGGAGGAGGATGGAGGAGGGAGAGGGAGGAAGAGGGAGGAGGAGGAAGGAGGAAGAGGGAGGAGGAGGAGGGAGAGGGAGGAGGGAAAGAGGAAGAGGGTAGGAGGAGGAGGAGGGGAGAGGAGGAGAAGGAGGGAGGAGGAGAAGGAGGAGGAGGGAGGAGGAGGGAGAGGAAGGAGGGAGAATGAGGAGGGGAGGAAGGAAAGGGAGGTGGAAGAGGAGGAGGAGGGAGGAGGAAAGAGGTAGGGGGGAGGAGGTAGAGGGAGGAGGAGGAGGAAGGAAAGGGAGGAGGAAGAGGAGGAGAAGGGAGGAGGAGGGTGGAGGGAGGAGGAGGAGGAGGTAGAGGGAGGAGGAGGGAGGAGGTAGGAGGAGGAGGAAGAGGGAAGAGGGAGAAGAAGGGAGAAGGAGGAGTGAGGATGATGAGGGAGAAGGAGGCAGGAGGAGGAGGAGGGAGGCAGGAGGAGGAGGAGGGATAAGGAGGGAGAGGGGGGAGAAGGGAAGATGAGGGAGGAGGGGGAGGAGGCGGAGGGAGTAGGAGGGAGGAGGATGGAGGAGGAGGGGAGAGGAAGAGGGAGAAGAAAGAGGGAGAAGGAGGAGGGAGTCGGGAGAGGGATGAGAGGGAGGAAGAAGAGGAGGAGGGTGGAGGGAGGAGGTAGAGGGAGGAAGAGGGAGGAGAAGAGAGGAGGAGAGAGTTCGCCATTCCGAATTCATACTCGTCTAGTTCTTCCCTTCTACACGACTGTAGATAACTTCCTTACACATAAAAAGATGAATTGTTATTGATATTGCCGTGGCATGGAGGAATATCAGCAGCAGAGTTGATCCAAAAAACCAAAGACTGAGATCTACGGAGAGCCATGAACGCCTACGCCAGCCGGCACGGCACTTGATGATGATGATTGCCGTGTGACGATTCTGTGTAGTCACGTCATTTTCTTCCCTTTCCCTAGCGTTTTGGTTCGGGGATTCTTTCATCATCATCATCATATATTTACGTACGTATTTTGGGAGGGGAGGAGGGAGGAGGAGGAAGAAGAAAAAAAAACTATGACAGTTGACAGCTCTGGAATGAAAGGAAGGTGTGTAGAAAATTTCATCTCAATCGGATGGGCCGTTCGCGAACAAATAAAGGACATACATATTTACATATTTACATACATACACTTTGTTTTATAGATATAGATGTGTAACCAAGGAGCAATATGATGCCCTGAATATCGGTGGTCATGAAATACAAATGATTCCATATGCTGGTGATACAGTATTACAATCCACATCACAGAATTGTACAGAAAAACTAATAACCTCAACCCAAAAGAAAAGTGAAAATCCCAACTTATATCTTAACATAGCAAAAACGAAGATAATGCATACAGATAAAACTGCTATGGAGAAATAAATTTATGTTAATGAGGAAAATTGGAGGTAGCGGAACATTTTGAATACCTTAGATCATTAATTACCAACAATGATGACACAATGAAAGAAATTTAAAAAAAAAAAAGAATATCTATTGCTCTTCAAACACTTAAACAACATAATTAATTGTGGCTTTGGAAAGATATATCTATACAAATTAGATTTTTAAGAGCATGCATCTTTCCCATTGCAACATACTCCTGTGAAACCTGGACATGTACTAAACAAGCTGAACAGCGCATAAATGCCTTTGAATATAAATGTTGTAGACGGGTTCTAAGAATATAGTGGATACAGAAAAGAACAAATGCATCCATACGATAAGATGTGAATATTAAAGAAGGTTGGCTACTAAAGACGAGAAAACAAAGAACACTGAAATATTTTGGTCACTTGAAACGTTATGAAGTTTTGGAGAGAACAGTAATGATGGGGTATATGCCGGGAAGAGAGGAAGAGGAAGGCCACAGAGAAGATGGGTGCAAGATGTGGCAGATGATCTCCAGATGGGTCTATCGGACGCGGGAGAGCTTGCCTATGATAGAGAAATTTTCCGGAAGGTTTTTATGGGATCGAGGTTCTGCAAAGGAATTATATCAATCAAGCATGTTTTTTCCCGCGTTTCCATCCTTTTTCAGGATATTGCGGTCAACACCAACATCTTTCAGCTGTATGTTGATTCCTAGGCTAGATTACGCTCATCAGCACGCCACGACTTTCTGAGCGACCGGCTCCATACTCTCATAAGTCACTGGGCCGACTCGACCCGCTTCTAGTTCTCGTGCGCTCACTTCAACCACGAGAGTATTGGGGTTACGGAGAAAGCTGCCAAATCCTCGAACAGGGAGACCGACAAGTATAGTATTGCTTGCTTGATATAGGCTAACTGTTCAGTTCTAATTTTGAGGGGCCTGTCAAAGGTCAAAACTCATTAACACATAATGTTATATTTATATATATCTTCTCACCGTTTAGTAAAGCTTTTATGGCGTACATAAATATTTCATAATTACAAGACAAATCACCGGGAGTAGACGGACTCACTGTAGAATTCTACCATCACTTCTTTCCTATCCTCGGCAGCTTCCTTATAAAAGAATATCAAGTGATGGCTACTTTTGGAGGTCAACATGGGTGAATGGATACAAGCTTTCACTCTTGAACTTCCGGTGTGTTGATGCGGATGTAGGAACACATGTAATTAAAATAGTGAACAGACATAACAATTATTTCAAGGGACATTATTAAACGTAGCATAAATAGGTTTTTTGTTTTATTTAAATAATAGTAGTATTTATCTGAATACTTTATACAATGTTCATAGTAATTAGCGACAGTTATGGGCAGGATACGCAATGTGATAATAATTTTACATAATATTCAAAGTTTGTGCAAAATTGATGGCTTTATTTTAAATGTTTGAGAATTTTATAACAGATTTTGGCATCTCTTCTTGATATTACATTAAATGTTTTATCCTCTTAATGGCAGCAATGTTGGACAATGACGAAGTATTTTTGTCCGGTCTGTAAAAGGCCAAATAAAAACAATTTCACTAGAATCACGATTCGAAACGTACACTTCATTTCTCATATGTGATGTCACCAAGGTGAGCTTACCGAAACAACGCCGCTCATTTTGCATGAACACACAATGCACCTTGTAAATACACATTGATTTCTACGAAATACAAGTTTTAAAAAAAAAAAAAACAACAACAACAACACACACACACACCCACACACACCCACCCACACACACCCACACACCACACACACACACACACACACACACACACACACACACACACAGAGTGTCGCTGACTCGAGCACAGGATTTTTAATCTGCATCAATGATGGACCCTGAGATAACTTGACTGGAGGTTGAATGGGCTTTGGATAATGGTATAATCGAATCGGTAGAGGAAAAAAAATATCTCCGGGTAAGCTAACTGTTCAAATTTAATTTTGACCGGTCTGTCAGGGGTCAAAACTCCTTAAAACATAGTGCTATATATATATATATATATATATATATATATATATATATATATATATATATATATATATATATATATATATATATATATATATATCTTCTCAGCGTTTAGTAACACTTTTATGACGTACATAAATATTTCATAATCATAAGACAAATCACCAGGACCATACGGACTCACTGTAGAATTCTACCATCACTTCTGTCCTATCCTCGACAGCTTCATTATAAAAGTCTACCAAGTGAAGGCTACCTTTGGAGGTCAACATGGCCGAATGGATGCAAGCTTTCATTCTTGAACTTCTTGTGTGTTGATGACGTTGTAGGAACACATATAAATAAAATAGTGGAAAAAGACATAACAACATAACAGCTTTTTCAAGGGACATTACTACAGGAATCATAAATGTATTCTGTGATTTAAATAATTGTAGTATTTTTCTAAATTCTTTATAAAATATTTCTAGAAAATAACGACCGTTATGTGCCAAATACCTGTGTTATAACAATTTTAAGTAATCTTCAAAATTTGTGTAAAAGTTATTGCATTATTTTACAACATTGAGAATTTTATAACCCATTTTCTCATTACTTCTCAATATTACATTAAATGTGTTATCCATTTACTGTCACTGAGTTTACAATATAACTTTTTTATTTTTGTCCGGCCTGTAAAAGGCCCAAAATTTCACTAGAATCACAATTAGAAACTAAAACTTACATTTTAATATGTGATTCCACCATGGTTAATGTATCGAAGTCTCCCTGGTCAAGGAGTTCACGACTTTCTCCGTAATCCCGTATACTTCGTGAGTAACGTGACGTGAGCGAGAATCGGTAGCGGTTCTCTCCGCGTCGGTAACTTACGGGGTATATGAGCCGGTCGCTCAGAAAGCAACGGCAAACTACTGAGCGTAATCCTTCTAAGAAATCAACAATCAGCTGAAAGATGCTGATACTGACAGCGATGTCCTGTAAAAGATATGCGAACAAGAACAAAAATATTAACGTACCGAAACAGCGCCGCACATTTTGCAATCACAAACAGTGCAAACAGCACAACATGTCACCCAGTACAAAGCAGGAAAATCCTCACTCAAAGTACAGGGTAAAAGGCAACATAGTGGTTATGGTGGTCAGTCTAAGCCTGTGTTTAGAAAGAAGGCTAAAACTATAAGGGAGATTGTACTGAGTGTGGATTGCACAGAATGCAATAAAACCAGTTCCACATCAAGTGATGCAAGCACTTCGAGTTGGGAGGTGATCAGAAGAGAAATGGCCAGATGATCATGTTCTAGGCTGCATGCGATCCAGCACCACAGTACAAAATAAAACCTATGTTTGTTCTTAAATAACAATAAAGAATCACAATTAGAACAACACTATTATGTGATGCTCTCCTTAGAACTAAACTCACTACCATGTCACAAGAAACTCCCAGCAAACAACACATGGCAATACTTCAAAACATACAAGGCAACAGACACATATGAGCAATAATAGACATGCAAGGAAACGCAAAAAAACAAAAACAAAACAGAGGCAACACATCTATTAGAAACATTCCAAAAAATACTACACTGACTTATATACAGCAGAACTAGCTAAAACACAAACACAAAATAGGTTCTCACAACACACAAAGACACTGTCTGACACAGAAAAGGACATACAGGGCACAGAGCTTACCTTAGCAGACATAACACATGCACTCAATCAAAGGTAAAACACCAAGGCCTAATGGACTATCTGTAGAATCTACCAGCACTTTTGTCCTATCCTAGGCAATTTACATCTAAAAGTCTACTAAGTAAGGCTACTTTTGGAGGTCAACATGGCTGAATGGCTTCACCAGCATGGTACGATAGTTTGCTCGATTACTTTTCCTGGGGCAGCTGCTAAATCAAACCAGCTGACCATTCACTGGTTACCTATCACGATTACTTTCGAAGGAGTTAAATAAACCGGTGCACAGCTTTACAGGGAATGACAAGGCTGAGGTTTGCAGGCTAAAAAATTGAGATGGCAAGTGGGGTTCAT
Organism: Cepaea hortensis; assembly: GCA_963921405.1. Lineage (NCBI taxonomy): Eukaryota > Metazoa > Mollusca > Gastropoda > Stylommatophora > Helicidae > Cepaea > Cepaea hortensis. The sequence goes on from OY992879.1 coordinate 150,624,041, forward strand.
TTGAAACCAAAACAAGGTAGTCCCCCATTACATACAGATCTACAATCCTGGTATTGCCAGTAATAATCACAGTGTGTTGATCACAATGACGGGGAGAAAGACCAATTGTCCGGCGTGTGGCCAAGACAACCACTGGGCAAATAAATGTCCTAGTAGACGACCACCGATGACACCAACAGCAGCAGCCAAGAAGATTTCCCGCCTCTCGTAAGAGAAACTCTTCCACAGAAAAGAACTGAACTGACAAAAACTTTCCCTAGTCAAGCCAACACACAAGAGGACAGGAGCACACATGAAAATAGCACACAAGAATACAACCCAAATAATAACAACTAACGGTTTTCAAATCGTCAGCAATCCAATAAAGAGAAAACGGGCAGACAGAAGACTACTGCAGTCAAAACACAGCTTTGACACAGTAATATGCGATCTATCACCGACTAGATACATACCAGAAAAGAAGGAAAAAATCAAAGACACCACATACAAGACAAAGGAAAAGAACAAGAAGAACAAGAGAAGAAACAAGTACAAGAGAAGAAGACACATACAGCATACCAGACACGCTCTTTGTAGACACCGACACAAGTGATAAGAACGGGTATATAGATGATCCTCTCGCTTAAACTTTTGTTACTGACAACATGCTCGTCTAGACGTGCCTATCATGGATAACAACCTTGCATGTGAATTTATATAGTAATTACACCTCATTTATTTGTTTTTACTAACATTACAGTGACTAGTGATTTAATTGTTTTTACTTTAAACATTTGTGATAAACGTACAAAATTACAACACATCATCACACTTATAAGCAAATACAACCCACACTTCATACTACTACAAGAAAGAAACATATGTTCAAAAGCTTTCGCACAACATATCAGCACACAGCTTGGCCTAAAAAATGTATGCTTTAGTTTAGGCATACATGAAATCGGGTCAGGAACAGCTATACTGCAGACATCAGACAGATGGGATATTAATAGAACACACACGGATGACCAGGGACGAATCTGCATAATACAGGTAGAGAATACTATACATGCATACACCATAGTGAACATACATGCACCACCAAATTATAATCATCAACCAATTTTTTACCAAGAATTAGACGCCCTACTGACACAAACATACAGAGGACAAAATATTATTCTTGCAGGGGATTTCAATGTTGTACACTCAGATTTGGAGATTGATATTGGACAATGTCTGATGTATGTTAGCCAGATAAGTGTTGAGATGTTTGCTTACAATGTCTGATGTATGTCAGCCAGATCAGTGTTGCGTTGTTTGCTTCCAACATATGTTGTATGTTAGCCAAATCAGTGTTGAGATGTTGTGTTTGCCTGTGGTGTGTGATATAAGTGAATCTAATGAATAAGTGTCAGGATGTTGCATCTTGTGTCTATTCGTCACAAGTACAAGAGTGTTATCTGTCTTACGTAGAAAGACTGGGTGTTGTATTTGTCTTGTTGGATCATCATGTTGAGATGTTTGGCTTGTATTTGCCTAATAGTATTTTTGTTGGTTTTTATTTTATCTACAGGAAAAGCCAGAATTCTAGTTTTAGATTTTAGATTTTCCTTGGTTGTTAGTGGACTAGAAGTTTTTGGTAAATTAGTCTTTAGTGGACTAGAAGTTTTTGGTAAAGTAGTTTTTAGTGGACTAGCAGTTTTTGATGGATTAGTTTTTAGTGGACTAGAAGTTTTTGATGAATTACTTTTTGGTTGATTAGTGTTTGGTTGATTTGAAGTTTTTATTGGATTAGAAGTTTTTGCTGTACTTAGGAATTTTGTTTGTTGGATTAGTGTTTTTGCTGTTTGATTTTTGCTGATCCTAACTTCTTTGTCGATGCTACATGTCTGTATATTATTGTGAAGTTTAGAAGTTTAATAAACAAATGATGCTTGTGTTATTCTTACTTTGTCGTTGTCGTGTCCTCCTTTAAAGTGTCGTCCCTGGAGTGAAGAGAGTCAACACCCACATTATAATATTTTTTTTCCTTATCAATATCCTGGAGAATCCACCAGCTTCCGTCCAACACACTCCATCAGTCCGTGGACACCTTCCTATCACTCTCTCACTGTCGTACTATGCCCCCTCTCATACTTCCCCAACGCAACATACTCAACAACTCTTGCTTCTAAAAATTAATAAAGATTAATTTATTAAAAGAAAAGTGTAACGTATATGAGACGTGTATGCGAAGAAAATGTGTGTCGTGTCTTATAACATAAATGTATGTGTCAGCCCTCAAAGTTCAGGATCATAGTGTACACATCATGGCAAGGATCACACGACATCACAAGACTCATCACAAGGGACCTCACCGAAGTCGTGTCCTTCTCTCCAGACATGTCCTCCTCCAGGAACTCTGATGACCATGAGATCTGAATCCCATGTAAATATATAATCCGTGGAAAAAAACTAATATTGCTCCTAACGCAACTGTTCCTAATAGTTTATAGAAACTCCGGCTTCATAATTCCGGCGCGGTGAAACAAACCTGGAACACTGTCCTATGAACAAGACTTTTTGTCTCTTGATAAATGTTCACTAGTTCTCAAGTTTAAAAAATTATTGTCTATACTCCAATAGAGTCCTTTATTTTTGTTCTAGTCATAAGTGAACTGAATATCCATCACTACTGGTGTGTTAAAACTGGTATGACCTAAACTCACTCGGCATTTATCCGGTAGGATACCATTCAGCTCCACTGAGCAATGTTGATCATCTTTCTCTAGCATAATCTCTGTTGTAAAGTTGCTGGCCAATCTTCCGGCGCCAAACTTTATCCGGGATCGGATTTTTCCTGGGTTCCGTGTTCTTCATTCCAACCAGAGGAAACCTGTAACATAAATCAAACAACTGGTGATAGCCTCCCCGTCACTGATCTCTATTAGATGATCGTGGGCCATCGGCCTCGCTCAGAAAATATAATGAACCTACTCTGTCATGGACAGATGACTGAACACATATGTTATCATCAGGCCAAGACAAGAAAAAAAAAATCAACAAACAGAATGCGGAACCCCGCCCACCAGGGACACTACGGGAATATCCCAATTATCCCCCATTACTTAATTCTCAACTAGTAAAGCTTATCCACACTTCACTAATCTATTTTCAACTAACAGAGCCAAGTATCACTTCCCTACTCTAGCTAGTTTTCCACTAACAGTGCTAATCATCACACTTTAGTTTTAACAAGGCTACAGCCTATATTAATTAGAACTAATTATAATAGGTTCTACCTTAGGCAACACTGCAGTTAGATCAAATTACATCCACTCTTGCCATGACAGGAACGTGTAAAATTAAATCACTAATTCGCACTCGGTAGACGTTTTCCCATCAGAACCACAGTGCCGAAGCACGTCTTCTACAATTCAAGGTTTGCGTTCAACTCCCCATCTCCAATCATGGTTTTTGGCCAAACCTCTAAAATTGGTCACGTGACATGGTTGTTGTCCTGCAGGTGTTATTTGGGCAATCATCCATTGTCAAGAATCGATTTTCCCTTGCCTAGTCACTGTCAAAGTTGTCATCACTTGTTTTGACTCCCCCAACAAACTAACGAGTTACTGTATGATCCCAACAACAGTTTTCCCCAACAAGCTGCCAATCTTCTTGATGTTCCGGAAACTATAAATTGACAGATGTACTGTTATCTTCCGTGCTGAGTACTTCCGTTTTCCCTCTGACTTGTTTATAATCTGTCAAAGCGACGTATGATTCAGCGCACTCACTTCCCCTATACATCTGCAACTGTTAATTTTGCCCGACATGTGATGGCCGACATCAGATTGCCACCATGATCCCACGGGTTCCATCTGTATTCAAATGTTGACAAACTGTCAAAGCGATGCCGGGATCCGTCTCCCTCACCACTGAGTGTTCCCGATCCGTCGACCAGATGTAAACACGTGCAGTTACATTTCCTGGATTTGTTGAAACAACCTGTGGCCTCGAACATATGCACTAAGCAAACTTTCTGTATTATCATTATCTGGTTAACTCATGGCGATCTCGTGACATAGGCCCCCTCTTAAGAGAGTAGTCCATCTTACTCTTCTCCACCGTGAGTTTAATCCAGATGATTCATTCTTCTTCTTCAGGAGCTGGGTGTCTTGACAAGAAATCCGCTCCAACATTTTCCTTCCCAGGAATGTACTCCACTGTGAAATTATAAGGTATAAGTAACAACGACCACCGCATCAAACGGGCGTTGAGCTTCTGAGAAGTATCCAGGAACATCAGGGGCTGATGATCCGACTGGACTCGAAACTTAACTCCATACAAATATGGCTGGAATTTTTGCACTGCCCATACGAGGGACAAGCACTCTCTCTCGACGGTTGAATAATTCCTCTCCGCCTGTAGAAGTTTCTTACTTGCGTATGCTACAGGTTTCAAATCCGAAGCATCGTCTTTTCCTTCCTGTAACAGAGCTGCCCCAATCCCAATCGCACTCGCATCCGTTCTCAACACAAATGGTTTGGAAAGGTCAGGGAGCTGTAATACGGGTTTGCTGACCAAGGCCTCCTTTAACTGACTATAGGCATTCTCACATTCTGGTGTCCAAATTATTTGGTCCGGGAATCCCTTTTTCAAGGTTTCCGTCAACGGAGCTCCCAATTCAGTGAAATGTGGGATAAATTTGTGGTAGAACCCACACAACGAGAGAAAAGATCGCACATCCTTCTTCGTTTTTGGCCTTGGTGCATTTCTGATTTTCTCCAGGTTCTTCTCTTCTGGGACAATGTGTCCTGAAGTGATGGTGTGATCTAGAAATTCCAGAGTCTGGTAACCAATCATGCACTTGGTTGGACGAGCAGTAAGCCCAGCTTCCTTGAGTCTATTAAACACTCTCTCCAAGGATTGTAAGTGGTCATCCAAGCTGTCACTGAAAATCAGAATATCATCCATGAATGAGATGATGGACGGACCCTGTAACGGATCTAGTAAAGTCCTCATCATGCGTGTAAACACACTAGGTGCATTGCTGAGTCCAAAGGGCATGACCTTGAATTCGTAGTGTCCACTGGGTGTACTGAAAGCCAACAGTGGTCGAATCTCCGATTTTACTGGTGTCTGATAGTACCCCCGACTCAGATCCACCTTTGAAAAGTACCGAGCCTTATGGACCCTAGCGAATAACTGGGTGGATTCGGCAAAGGTTCCACCTGAAATTGTGTGTGACTGTTCAGAAGTCGGTAATCTATACACAACCGGTGTTCTCCACTTGGTTTCCGTAACAAAACTACCCCTGCATTGTATGGGGATGTGGATGGTGCAATCACGTCATCCTCCAGCAGCTTCTGTATTTCTTCCTCCAGGGCCTTTTCTTTAGAGAATGGCACTGGGTAAACCTTTTGACGAACAGGTTCCTGCGTGGTCAAAGTCATCTCGAACTCCACCAACCTCGTTCGTCCTGGATTATCAGTCAGTATCTCTTTATGAGACTTGAGAACCTGGGTTATCCTTTCCCTCTTCTGGGAGGTCAGATCAGGGTTCACTTGCACATCCCTATAGATTTGCTGGTGTACCAAGGGATATTCCCTGCCCTCGCTGGTTCCCACTTCCGTCTCCACTGCAACTGCCATTGCCATGAGGTGAGCTGCCTTGTCTCCGGGTCTCTCTTCGTATTTCCGCAAGAGATTGATATGGAAAATCTTCGACTTTCCCCGGATCCGGATCTGATAGTTGGTTCTGGATATCACCCTTTCCACGGGAAATGGTCCTTGCCAACCTATCTCCAGTTTGTTGTTTCCCGTTGGGAGTAGCAACAAGACTTTATCTCCCACCTCTAGAGATCTTTCTTTAGACCTACGGTTGTAGTAAGCCGCATGTCTTTTCCTGGCCTTTTTCAAGTTTTGATTTGCCAGAGTCCATCCCTTGTGGAGTTCTTCTTTCAGTTCCTCCACGTATTGATAGGATGAGATCACTTCTTCTGACGTCCCCTCTTCAGTCCAACTCCTCAACATGGCTTCCAACGGTCCTTTGATTGGACGAACAAACAGCAACGTAGCGGGTGGTAGTCCTGTTGAGCCATGAGGAACTTCCCGATAGGCAAAGAGTGCTGCTGGGATATATTCATCCCACCTATCAGGTTTTTCCTGCGCTAGTTTCCTGAGCATTGTCATCAACGTGCCGTTGAAACGCTCTACTTGTCCATTGGCTTGAGGGTGGTAAGGGCTGGTATGTATGTGGTTAGAGTGAAACACCCTAAATACCTCCTCCATGAGTTTTCCACAAAACTGAGATCCATTGTCCGTCAGAATTTGATCCGGAAAGCCTAATCTGGTAAAGGCCTCCATCAGTGCGTCCACCACTCTTTTCGAGTCAATCGTGGTCAATGGTATGGCTTCACCCCACATTGTACAGCAATCCACCATTGTGAGTATATACATGTTCCTCTTCCTAGTCCTGGGAAGTGGACCCACGATATCGATGGCTACCCGCTCGAAAGGAGAGTTCATGATGGGCATCTCACCCAACACCACCTGTGCTGTCCAGTGTTTCGGTGCCACCCTTTGGCACTCAGGGCATGACTTCACATACCGACGCACATCATCTGTCATTCCCGGCCAATAGTAATGGCAGGAAATCCGCTGCATGGTGGCGGCAATACCCATGTGTCCACTAAAGGAGATGATATGCCCCATATGAAGAATCTGGGACCGGTGAGCTTTCGGGACGACCAACTGACCGTATAGGTTGTCTCCCCTTCCTGCTCTCCTGTAGAGTATCCTATTCTTCATGTAGTACTGCCCCCGTCCTGGTGGATCAGCACTTTTCTGCAGCTTTCTGTAGCAAGGACGTAAAGTATCATCCTCACTCTGGGCAGTTCGTAGCTCCCCCGGCATTGGGTTAGTCACAATTGCTTCTGCCTCTTCCGTTTTCGTCTGAGAGCGAGTCTGCATTGCTCCCATATGGATTGGCTCCCTGGGCATTCCCAGAAAGACATACCGGCAACCTAGGATGACTGGAAAAATGGGATCGGTCAATACAGCGGTTTTGATGATGCCGGTGACGTACCTTGACCGAATCTCCACATTAGCAATGGGCAACTTCATGGCTACAGCACTCTTCTGTGCAGGCTGTATATCCAAGGTCTCACCTGTGAATTGTTCTGGATGTACCAGATCCGCAGAAATTACGACCTCCCCGTCCAGTCCTGTGTCGTATAAACACTCCACTTGACGACCGTTAACCTCTACCAATTCCACTACAGGTGGTTTTTCCTGGTCTGGAGTCTCTTCCTCGGCCTCGACCTGTTCGGTGGGCTCCACCTTAGGTTTCCCGGGGCACCCGACGAATTGAGTGTCTCCTGACTTTCCCCTGCAGTCAATAGCATTGTGCGTGTTCGACTTGCATTGGTTGCACCATTTCCCTGTCCTAGATTTTCTAGTGCCGGACTTGGGTGAGCTCTCCTGGTGGCGAGCTTCCTTGTTGACCTTGGCATTTTCAGTGACAACCTCCTTGGAAGTCACTTGACATGCTGCGAAGTTTGGGTTCTTAGCCTTTGATTTACAGTCCCTCGTATTGTGAGAGGGTGACTTACAAATTGAACACCACTTCTCCGACCACGGTCGTTTTGGTGTACAGCTTGAAGTGCTCTTGCTTCCCTCCTTCTTCTTCTCTGAACTATCCTCTGATTTTTGCACATAAGGTTCCCACTTTTTGGTTCCTGAGTTTTTGGCTTTCTTCTTGTCATGTTTCTCTTGACTTTTGGTGTTGGTGGAAAGGTTTTCCCCTGCCTCCCCATGCACCTCGACGAACCGTTCTGCTAATTTTGTCACGAGGTCAATACGTTCCGCTTCTTGTTCTCGCAGGAACGTCCTGAGAGGTTTAGACATTTGCTTCTTCAGCTGGTCGACCACCATGAGCTCTTCCAGACTCTCATAGTCATGTGCGAACCCAGCCAAATCTATCCACTTATGGAGATACGATTTTAGACGCAAACTGTAGGCGGCAAACAACTCCCCCGGTTCTCGTTTCGCTGCTCGAAATTTTTTTCGGTAGGTATGTGACGTAACCTCGAATCGTTTCAGCAGAGCCGTCTTTAACTCGTCATAATTGTTCTCATGTCCTGGTGGCAGGCGAGAATAAACCTCGTAACCGGTCCCGCGTAAACCCTGGGATAGCTTGACATTCCATTTGTTACGCTCCAGACCCATAGCAACTGACATAGCCTCGAAGCGTTGAAGGTACTGGTCAATCTTCTCTTTGTCCTCCTCGTAGACCGCTAAAGGAAACTTCATAGCATGGTACCCATGTCCACCTACTGGTGTTGAGCCTGGGATTGAGGAACCTCCAACTGCTCCCTCAGTTTCTCCATTAGATTGTTTCTTCAACTCGAGTTCCCTCATCCGGTACTCGTGCTCCCTTTTCTGTGCTTCCTGTTCAGCTTCTAATTTCCTAGCTGCTTGCTCAGCTTCAAATTTTTTAGCTGCTTGCTCAGCTTCAAATTTCCTAGCTGCTTGCTCAGCTTCAAATTTCTTAGCTGCTTGTTCCAACTCCATCTATCTCAATTCCAACTCGGCCTTTCGATCTTCCCGTTCTGCTTGACGATACTCTCTCTCTCCACTTCCTGTATGTAATCCGTTAGAACAGAACCCGCCAATCTCATGTCTTCCCCCTTTGCCTTTAATTCTAACGTGGTTAGTTTAGGGGTGGCCATTATACAGAGAGGTAAGCTAGCAGGTCGAGTACAATATAGCTGGAAATTACTATACAGATATATAAACAAGTACTATAAATCTAGATATTACCACACACCGCACATTCACTCAGTGACAAGAGTAGAATCAGGACCACAGACCTATGCAGACGTGTGAAGTGTGAACAGGTAAGATATTAGTCCTAACCCCTATCCACATTCACTCTAGCTGGATTCTCCAATATGATATCACCGTTTTATAACTAAGGATCCTGTGTCAAAAGACCCCGTTGTCAGAGGATCCCACTGTCAAAGGTTCCTGCTTGCAGGAGATCTCGCTGTCCAAGGATTCCGTTTACGGGAGATCCCGCTGTCCAAAGATCCCGGACGAGCCCCCAATAATGTCGTGTCCTCCTTTAAAGTGTCGTCCCTGGAGTGAAGAGAGTCAACACCCACATTATAATATTTTTTTTCCTTATCAATATCCTGGAGAATCCACCAGCTTCCGTCCAACACACTCCATCAGTCCGTGGACACCTTCCTATCACTTTCTCACTGTCGTACTATGCCCCCTCTCATACTTCCCCAACGCAACATACTCAACAACTCTTGCTTCTAAAAATTAATAAAGATTAATTTATTAAAAGAAAAGTGTAACGTATATGAGACGTGTATGCGAAGAAAATGTGTGTCGTGTCTTATAACATAAATGTATGTGTCAGCCCTCAAAGTTCAGGATCATAGTGTACACATCATGGCAAGGATCACACGACATCACAAGACTCATCACAAGGGACCTCACCGAAGTCGTGTCCTTCTCTCCAGACATGTCCTCCTCCAGGAACTCTGATGACCATGAGATCTGAATCCCATGTAAATATATAATCCGTGGAAAAAACTAATATTGCTCCTAACGCAACTGTTCCTAATAGTTTATAGAAACTCCGGCTTCATAATTCCGGCGCGGTGAAACAAACCAGGAACACTGTCCTATGAACAAGACTTTTTGTCTCTTCATAAATGTTCACTAGTTCTCAAGTTTAAAAAATTATTGTCTATACTCCAATAGAGTCCTTTATTTTTGTTCTAGTCATAAGTGAACTGAATATCCATCACTACTGGTGTGTTAAAACTGGTATGACCTAAACTCATTCGGCATTTATCCGGTAGGATACCATTCAGCTCCACTGAGCAATGTTGATCATTTTTCTCTAGCATAATCTCTGTTGTAAAGTTGCTGGCCAATCTTCCGGCGCAAAACTTTATCTGGGATCGGATTTTTCCTGGGTTCCGTGTTCTTCATTCCAACCAGAGGAAACCTGTAACATAAATCAAACAACTGGTGATAGCCTCCCCGTCACTGATCTCTATTAGATGATCGTGGGCCATCGGCCTCGCTCAGAAAATATAATGAACCTACTCTGTCATGGACAGATGACTGAACACATATGTTATCATCAGGCCAAGACAAGAAAAAAAAATCAACAAACAGAATGCGGAACCCCGCCCACCAGGGACACTACGGGAATATCCCAATTATCCCTCATTACTTAATTCTCAACTAGTAAAGCTTATCCACACTTCACTAATCTATTTTGAACTAACAGAGCCAAGTATCACTTCCCTACTCTAGCTAGTTTTCCACTAACAGTGCTAATCATCACACTTTAGTTTTAACAAGGCTACAGCCTATATTAATTAGAACTAATTATAATAGGTTGTGGCATAACGCAGCCAACATTATTCATTACCAACAACTGCCGCAAAAAGAGGAAACAACATTAAAAGAAATTGACTTCACAAACGCAATTGGAGATTGGGACTTAAAACTTAACATCGAAACTGGAACTGAACAAGTGACAAATGACGTGGATTCTTGGAAAGATTTCATCAGACCAAGCTCAGAAAACAATTGGATAGGAAAACCACATGACCACCTTCGCGCCAGTGCATAAATTAACATATATTACTATTTCATCAGAAATGTTAATAAGCCCGCATTTTTTTCTGAACTCGCTCCATGGACGGATGTGAGAAGAGTGTGTGACCAAAAATTCAATGGGCAAGGCAAAAGTCTGGATCCGAGGTACGTTTGTTAGCCCTTGATTAGACTAAGAACCCGATGTATCAAGTACCAAGTAAAGTAAACCCATGTTTGTGATGTCAATTGAAATGTATGATTTTAATTAAAACCTCTGAAATGTAAAAATGCTCGACTGTAGATTCTAACGACGCAAAGCCATTCCCGGGCAGAATATTCTCTTCGGTGAAACTACAATCTCTGATATTCTTAGAGATAATTATTAACTTTAAGAAGTGCATTCCACTACTATATTCTATTCTAAACAACTGTGAGAAGTGATGATTCTAAAGCAATCTTGTGCATTTCACCAGAAACATTGTTAGGGATGCATCACTATCTACAGCTGAAAAGACAGTTCGTGTACTAGAACAAGTGCCTTGTTCTAAAACAGACTTATCTATGCCTATTTACAATCTGGAAAGCTGAAAGTGAAATCAATCTTTCCTTTCTCCTTTATCTATAGAATTAATAGGGTTTGGCGAAATAAATATTTATATTTATGTCAAATTTAATTAGATAAGGGCACACATGAACTGCAACACATGAGAAAGTTGTGCTTCGCGGAACACCATCACGCGAAGTGAGCTTAACTCATTGCTCAACATAACTTAAAAACACAACACCACTCCACACCACTCATCACCACACAACCCAACACTCAACATCACAACAACAACAGGTAATGGAAGAGAGTTATTAGACACAAGAAGAAGAAGTAGTTAATTGGGAAAACACAGAGAATTATTTATACACATTGTAAACACCATTTAGTGGAAGAAATGTTCTAAATGTATGTCATTTATTTACATGCATCTTGACATATTCTCACTCTTGTCAATGTCTTACTGTACACGTTCACTGACCCCGGTCAAATGAGAATTTACATACAGCAGGAACAAGGATACAAGGCGTACACCGTGTGATAATCTCTGACCACCCCAACTTAACCCAACACTAGCTCAGAGAGAAAAGGAGGGGAGGGAACTAGTTCCTACTTCAGGAATTTAGATTTCTTCCGACCTACTTCTTATTATTGTATTGGTAGGAATGTATATATTTATGCGAATATTCATCAGTGATCTTGGTGGCTACATACCAACAACCACCCAACACATCAGCCAATTAACCACCTAAATCAGACCTGAGGGAGGGAAGCCGAGAGAAAGAGATGAACCACAAGTGAGAGGGAGGATGACTTCGCTATGAGCAGAGCATGGGGAGGCCTTCAGAGGAGCTATACGGGCAGACCTGAAGTGGATCCATCAGTCAATGGACCCTGGCTTACCTAATCCTCCAGTCACCAGGTTACTTTTCTCATAAGCAGAACCCACACCCAATTACAGGAACACTGATATGTTTATGGTTGAGACAACATATCATACTTAATATGTACAACATCAAAATGTTTACTATGTTTTCACACTTGTTGACATCTCATATATTGATGCTTGTTATTGCTTGTCTGGGACAATGGTCCAATGTGCAACTGTTCTATTACTTTGTGTAAATCACAACAGAGATGTATGTACTGACCAGAAGGCTCAGGCCAGTCAATAAATGATTAACATGAATTGACCTTCTGTTAATTTGTCAAGTTCAAACCTATCTGTGGCAACAACTTCTTTGTACATCATGTTGTCAAAATCTAATGTGATGTTTATGTGTTTGATTGCTTAAAGATAAATTAACTCATAATGACTTACTGAATGGGGAAATAAACAGACTCTAAATCTATCAACTGCTCAACATCCATGTTTTCTTCATCCAAATCAGGCTGAGAAACTTCTCCAGACTTTCCTCAGATTTGATAAACAATAAGGGGGCTCCAGAGCTATCAGAATCATTGGAGAAGGGGCAGATTCCCAGTTAGTAATTACCATTCTTACCAGGGCCATAATCTATATCTCCTAGACAATACTTAATAGAACGAGGCCTGCAGATAACTCAAGGTTCATATTCTGGGGTTATTGAAGATAGAAGAGGATGGGGCTCTACATCTTTTATTAGAGATGGAGCATGCACTACAGTGATCTCCCACTCCCTTCAAAAATATATGACATATTGTGGGCTAAGTCCTGGATGGTTCCCATATATTAACCTTTAAACAATCACCTAAAAATACATGAACACAATTATCTTTAGATTATTAACACAGTTATTTTCTAGAATGTTTAACAGATACCATGTGGGGTATTGATTGACAGCCACATGAATGACATTTATAGATAAATAAGAGTGGGTGACTGATTTTACTCCTGGAGAAGGGGGCCATGTTCAAATAGGCTTATACTTCAGAGAGAGTTGCTCCAGGTGAAATATATAGTGTGTATCTACTCTACCAACACTACTTCTCTTCCAGAGAAGGTGTTCTTTTCCTGTGGAGTCTGAACTTAACAGCATTTCATCAACCACCGGAAAATCTTATCCGTTGGGAAAACTCTGTCTAATTTCAGATTCTTTTCTTTACTAGGAATTAATTGTGGTTACTTCAGTGCCTGCTGCCTTTGGCTTTTCCAGCATTGACAGACAGACATAACATAGGGTGTTTTTAATATTGCACATGCTCTGTTGTATCTTTGCAGATCAGGGACTGACAAACTTACGCGGATCAGACTAACTGCAATTATATTGATAGGCAGAGCAAAGCAATAAATTATAGACATGGCGGAAACTGCAAAGTTTAGAGCCCAAATAACAGAAACAGGTAGGGAATGCGGGTTAGATGGCCTTGAGCTAGCTAACTATGTTTCGGATGCATTTGAAAAAAGGGAGAGACTGCAGGCTGAATTGGCTCTCAAAGAAAAACAGCTTCAGGCTGAATTGGCTGAGAAAGAGAAACGATTTCAAGCAGAATTGGAGGAGAAAGAGAAACGACTACAGGCTGAAATGGAAGATAAGGAGAGAGAGCGTCAACACCAACTGGAGTTGAGGAGAATGGAGATTGAAGTGGAGATCCGGAGGATAGAGAAAGGGAGTGGTCCTACACCCTCAACCTCATCAGGATCGCCAGTGACAGATCCACCTCACGTCTCTCAACTTAATTCAGGAGCTATGTCATTTCCTCTGGACCCCTTTAATGAACAGACTGACCACATCGAAGGATTTTTATCACGCTTCGAGGCAATGGCTGTCAGCTGTGGGCTTGAAGAGAGTAGATGGGCGACGAAGTTGGCGCAGGCCTTAAGATCCACGGCGTATGAAGTGTTCTCAAGACTCACTAGAGAGGAACAACAGAACTACACAACACTCAAGACGGCACTCTTGAGCCGATTCGAAGTGGACGCCGAATCTTATAAACTCAGGTTCAAGGCCGCAAGGAAGGAACCGGGTGAGAGCTACGCACAACTAGTCGAAAGACTGAAGTCATACATACAAAGATGGACTTGCTTGGGAGGATTTGAGGAAAATTATGAAGGACTCCGTGAAATGATTATCATTGATCAGATCAAGGGGAAAATGCAGAACGAAATGAAGGCATTCCTAACCCAAAACGGGGCTGACCGCCTGGAAACTATAATCATCCTGGCAGAGAGATTTGAGAAATCTCAAAAGGAGATGGGAGGAAAGGGACGTTCGAACAACACCCCCTCTCAAAACAAAACTCCACAGCCAAAAGAGGGTGAAAACACTGTAGCCACCGGGAAAAAGGGGAAATCCCCGAAAAACACTCAAAACTCAGTCCAAACAGCGCCGAGGGAGGACAAACCATTCTGTACCCATTGCAAGATTAAAGGTCACACATTTCAGAATTGCAGAAAGAAGCCACCTCCACACACAGCGGCATGTTTGGCCAACCGAAAAGAGAAAAAAGTGAGCACTGGTGAAACGTCCAAACAGACACCTCATCAAGACACCTCATCTCGTATTCCGGTTGTGGAATCCATCTTACTAAATGGATTCAAAACGACCTGTTTATATGATACTGGATTATCATATGACTGTGTTGTCTCATCATCCTTAGTTCACCCTGAACAGGTGACAGACGAAATAGTGGAATTGCAGGGACCACTGAAGAGTTCAACAAATATGTCTCTTCCAGTGGCAAAAGTGAACATAGCCTCGCGGTATGTCACTGGGACGATCAAGGCAGCAATCTTGGACGATCCGATATATCCTGTAATCCTCGGCTGTAGATTTATCGTTCTAGGAGAACCTGTTCAACCTGTGGCGATGGCGACCATGACCACTCGATCACAGGCAACAAAAACTCCAGAAACAACTACGCCAATCCCTCGAACGGAGGAACTGAAGAGGGCACAAGAAGCCGACAGCACCTTGGAACCCTGCTTCAGAAAACTGCCAAAATCACATTTACCTCTACGTAAAGGTGATCTGTTCATGAAGTCAGCACTTCTTTACAGAAAAGCAGGACGAGCTGGACAAGAGTTTAATCAACTTGTTGTACCAACTCAATACAGGACTCAGATCTTAGAGATGGGTCACAGTCTACCATTCAGTGGGCACATGGGTATCAACGCTACTACACAGCGGATTACCACTCACTACTTTTGGCCAGGGATGAATTCAGACATACAACGGTTTGTAAAATCATGCCCACAGTGTCAGAAAGTATCACCAAAACACCGGACACCACCGGCAATGTTGGGTGAATTGCCAATCACTGGAATTCCATTTGAGAAAGTGGCAGTAGACATAATCGGACCTCTCTCAGCAACGAAGAGGCGAAACCGATTCATATTAACGCTTGTGGACACAACAACCATGTGGGCCGAAGCAGTTCCTATGCCCAGCTGTGACTCCAAACACGTCGCTGATGCATTATTAGGAATATTCACACGTCTAGGATTCCCACAAAGGATCTTGACGGACAACGGTTCACAGTTTCGTGGTAAGCTCATGGAAGAGACCTTCAGACTTTTTCATGCACGCCATATCTTCAGTTCACCATATCACCCTCAGTCAAATGGACTTGTGGAAAGGTGGAACGGGACATTGATTAGTATCCTGCGCAAAATTGCCCAGGAGAAGACAGAGGATTGGGACTTGTATTTACCCGCAGCTTTATTCGCTTACAGGGAAGTACCCCATCACTCAACAGGTTTTGCTCCAGCCACACTGTTGTTTGGACGACCGATCAAAGGACCCCTTGAGGCGTTACTGCGAACATGGACTGATAATACTACAGATGATACAGTCGTGACTGCATCTACATATGTTGCCGAGTTGAAAAATCGTTTACAACACAGTTGGAAACAAGCGAATGTCAATCTACGTCAAGCCAGACGAAGAATTGCTCGTAACTTCAACCGCAAGGCAAAGGATAGAGAGTTAGAGGTAGGAGAGAAGGTGATGTTGCTGCTTCCAACCAGTCAGAATAAGCTGCAAATAGGATGGAGAGGACCTTATGTAGTGACGGAGAAGATCTCACGTACCAACTACAGAATTTCAGTCAAAGGCAAGATGAAAGTATTTCACATAAACCTCTTGAAGAAATATCATGAAAGACCCTCAACCACCGAACCTGCACATCTGATGGCCATGAGTGTGGCTACTGAAGTCGAAGAAGGATCAACAATGGGAGTCGAGTGCCAACTGCAAGCCAAAGAGACCTTTAAGGATGTGGAAATCAATCCCAACTTAACAAAGGATCAGCAAAAGCAGATTAGGGAACTTATGGCAAAATATGCAGAAGTACTTACTGATAAGCCAGGAAGAACTGATTTGGAGGAATTTGACATGAAGTTGAATGACACAGTGCCTGTGCGAGTCAAGACTTACCCAGTTCCTTATGCAAAGCAAAAGACTTTAGAGGAAGAAATACAACAGCTGCTCACCGCAGGAATAATCTCACCATCTGAATCACCTTACAGTGCTAGCGTCGTATTATTGAGAAAGCCAAGTGGAGAACATAGATTGTGCATCGATTATCGACAGCTCAATGCTATAACTGAATTCCAAGCAGAACCTCTGCCTGATCAGAATAAACTCTTCACAGCACTCAACCGAGCTAAGTACTTTACTAGGATTGATCTCAGTAAGGGATATTACCAGATTCCTGTAAAACCGGAAGTTAGACCATGGTTAGCTTTCAGCACGCCTGGAGGACACTATGAGTTCAACGTTCTTCCATTCGGATTAAGTAATGCTCCCAGCGTCTTTACACGTATGATGAGAAAATTACTTGACCCACTACAGCATCCAGACATCAGTCACTTCATGGATGACATCCTGATCGCAACTGAAACATTTGAAGAGCATGTAGAAACCCTGCATCTTTTGTTCAGGCGCCTCAGAGAAACTGGATTGACGGCTAGACCAAAGAAGTGTCAGATAGGATTCCAAGAATTGGACTTTCTAGGTAATAAGATATCTCATGGACTGATAACTCCACAAGAGGGAAATGTGGACAAACTCCAGAGAGCACCTCGTCCAAAAACAAAGAAGGATGTAAGATCATTTGTATCCTTATGTGGATTCTATCAAAAATACATCAAGGACTTCAATACTCTGTCAGCACCTTTAATGGATCTTACCAAAAAGGGGAAACCAGAGAAAGTCACTTGGTCAGCTGACTGTGAGAGAGCTTTCACAGCATTAAAGCAGGCATTAACTGCTCATCCAGTCTTACATCTACCAGACCTCGACCAACCATTCGTGCTGCGCACCGATGCCAGTAACATAGGAATTGGGGCAACGCTGTTGCAGAGAAAGGGAGATGTACCATCAGAGCTATTCCCTGTAGCTTATGCTAGCAGGAAATTGAATGCAGCAGAGAGAAATTACAGTACTATCGAGAGAGAATGTCTTGCGCTCGTATGGAGTGTACAGAAATTTCAAGCATACCTATATGGCAGACACTTCACAGTGCAATGTGACCATCAACCACTCATGTTTCTCGCAGCATCTAAGACTCTGAATGCCCGACTTATGAGGTGGTCGCTGCTTCTTCAACCTTACTCGTTCCAGGTTGAGTATGTTCCTGGGAAAATGAATGTGGGAGCGGACTTCCTGAGTCGACACCCAGTGCCTGATGAACCAGGTCAATCAGATGAAGAAGAGAATACAAGGGAGGAAAAATGGGAACAACTTGATAACTGAAAATGTTGGAAACATAGTTCCATACCATAGAACAATCTGGAGTGGGGCCATGTGGCATAACGCAGCCAACATTATTCATTACCAACAACTGCCGCAAAAAGAGGAAACAACATTAAAAGAAATTGACTTCACAAACGCAATTGGAGATTGGGACTTAAAACTTAACATCGAAACTGGAACTGAACAAGTGACAAATGACGTGGATTCTTGGAAAGATTTCATCAGACCAAGCTCAGAAAACAATTGGATAGGAAAACCACATGACCACCTTCGCGCCAGTGCATAAATTAACATATATTACTATTTCATCAGAAATGTTAATAAGCCCGCATTTTTTTCTGAACTCGCTCCATGGACGGATGTGAGAAGAGTGTGTGACCAAAAATTCAATGGGCAAGGCAAAAGTCTGGATCCGAGGTACGTTTGTTAGCCCTTGATTAGACTAACAACCCGATGTATCAAGTACCAAGTAAAGTAAACCCATGTTTGTGATGTCAATTGAAATGTATGATTTTAATTAAAACCTCTGAAATGTAAAAATGCTCGACTGTAGATTCTAACGACGCAAAGCCATTCCCGGGCAGAATATTCTCTTCGATGAAACTACAATCTCTGATATTCTTAGAGATAATTATTAACTTTAAGAAGTGCATTCCACTACTATATTCTATTCTAAACAACTGTGAGAAGTGATGATTCTAAAGCAATCTTGTGCATTTCACCAGAAACATTGTTAGGGATGCATCACTATCTACAGCTGAAAAGACAGTTCGTGTACTAGAACAAGTGCCTTGTTCTAAAACAGACTTATCTATGCCTATTTACAATCTGGAAAGCTGAAAGTGAAATCAATCTTTCCTTTCTCCTTTATCTATAGAATTAATAGGGTTTGGCGAAATAAATATTTATATTTATGTCAAATTTAATTAGATAAGGGCACACATGAACTGCAACACATGAGAAAGTTGTGCTTCGCGGAACACCATCACGCGAAGTGAGCTTAACTCATTGCTCAACATAACTTAAAAACACAACAACACTCCACACCACTCATCACCACACAACTCAACATCACAACAACAACAGGTAATGGAAGAGAGTTATTAGACACAAGAAGAAGAAGTAGTTAATTGGGAAAACACAGAGAATTATTTATACACATTGTAAACACCATTTAGTGGAAGAAATGGTCTAAATGTATGTCATTTATTTACATGCATCTTGACATATTCTCACTCTTGTCAATGTCTTACTGTACACGTTCACTGACCCCGGTCAAATGAGAATTTACATACAGCAGGAACAAGGATACAAGGCGTACACCGTGTGATAATCTCTGACCACCCCAACTTAACCCAACACTAGCTCAGAGAGAAAAGGAGGGGAGGGGAACTAGTTCCTACTTCAGGAATTTAGATTTCTTCCGACCTACTTCTTATTATTGTATTGGTAGGAATGTATATATTTATGCGAATATTCATCAGTGATCTTGGTGGCTACATACCAACAACCACCCAACACATCAGCCAATTAACCACCTAAATCAGACCTGAGGGAGGGAAGCCGAGAGAAAGAGATGAACCACAAGTGAGAGGGAGGATGACTTCGCTATGAGCAGAGCATGGGGAGGCCTTCAGAGGAGCTATACGGGCAGACCTGAAGTGGATCCATCAGTCAATGGACCCTGGCTTACCTAATCCTCCAGTCACCAGGTTACTTTTCTCATAAGCAGAACCCACACCCAATTACAGGAACACTGATATGTTTATGGTTGAGACAACATATCATACTTAATATGTACAACATCAAAATGTTTACTATGTTTTCACACTTGTTGACATCTCATATATTGATGCTTGTTATTGCTTGTCTGGGACAATGGTCCAATGTGCAACTATTCTATTACTTTGTGTAAATCACAACAGAGATGTATGTACTGACCAGAAGGCTCAGGCCAGTCAATAAATGATTAACATGAATTGACCTTCTGTTAATTTGTCAAGTTCAAACCTATCTGTGGCAACAACTTCTTTGTACATCATGTTGTCAAAATCTAATGTGATGTTTATGTGTTTCATTGCTTAAAGATAAATTAACTCATAATGACTTACTGAATGGGGAAATAAAAAGACTCTAAATCTATCAACTGCTCAACATCCATGTTTTCTTCATCCAAATCAGGCTGAGAAACTTCTCCAGACTTTCCTCAGATTTGATAAACAATAAGGGGGCTCCAGAGCTATCAGAATCATTGGAGAAGGGGCAGATTCCCAGTTAGTAATTACCATTCTTACCAGGGCCATAATCTATATCTCCTAGACAATACTTAATAGAACGAGGCCTGCAGATAACTCAAGGTTCATATTCTGGGGTTATTGAAGATAGAAGAGGATGGGGCTCTACATCTTTTATTAGAGATGGGGCATGCACTACAGTGATCTCCCACTCCCTTCAAAAATATATGACATAGGTTCTACCTTAGGCAACACTGCAGTTAGATCAAATTACATCCACTCTTGCCATGACAGGCACGTGTAAAATTAAATCACTAATTCGCACACGGTAGACGTTTTCCCATCAGAACCACAGTGCCGAAGCACGTCTTCTACAGTCCAAGGTTTGCGTTCAACTCCCCATCTCCAATCATGGTTTTTGGCCAAGCCTCTAAAATTGGTCACGTGACATGGTTGTTGTCCTGTAGGTGTTATTTGGGCAATCATCCATTGCCAAGAATCGATTTTCCCTTGCCTAGTCACTGTCAAAGTTGTCATCACTTGTTTTGACTCCCCCAACAAACTAACGAGTTACTGTATGATCCCAACAACAGTTTTCCCCAACAAGCTGCCAATCTTCTTGCTGTTCCGGAAACTATAAATTGACAGATGTACTGTTATCTTCCGTGCTGAGTACTTCCGTTTTCCCTCTGACTTGTTTATAATCTGTCAAAACGATGTATGATTCAGCGCACTCACTTCCCCTATACATCTGCAACTGTTAATTTTGCCCGACATGTGATGGGCGACATCCGATGGTCACCATGATCCCACGGGTTCCATCTGTATTCAAATGTTGACAAACTGTCAAAGCGATGCCGGGATCCGTCTCCCTCACCACTGAGTGTTCCCGATCCGTCGACCAGATGTAAACACGTGCAGTTACATTTCCTGGATTTGTTGAAACAACCTGTGGCCTCGAACATATGCACTAAGCAAACTTTCTGTATTATCATTATCTGGTTAACTCATGGCGATCTCGTGACAGTCGTTTAGTTGATAGACTCTTATTATAGTCATTGGCGTTAGAACAACCCTCGAAGTAATTCTTTGTCTGGAATTTGAGAATATTGTTCCAATTCCCTGTCGGCCTACCCTGGATCTTCTTATACCTTAATTCTTTCCTATTCTTGTTAACCGGGGACGGTGAGAGGTTCTTTCTCTTTATTCATTTTCTTCTTTGGCCCTTCTCCTCACATCACCGTAGCAAAAGTAAGTAGTTCTTGTTTTTACCTCTGTTTCATATATGTGTGTGTGTGTGTGTGCGTGTGTGTGTGTGTATATATATATATATATATATATATATATATATATATATATATATATATATATATATATATATATATCTTTTCAGCGTTTAGTAAAACTTTTAAGACGTACATAATTATTTCATCAACACAAGACAAATCACCAGGACCATACGACTTCCAGGAGAACTCTACCATCACTTCTGTCCTATCCTCGGCGGCTTCCTTATAAAAACCTACCAAGTAAAGGCTACCTCTGCCACGAGGGACTCGACGCGTTATCGAGATCAAGTCGCCTTATCGGTTAACGCAGAGGATGCCTCGCGTTAAAAATGCCGCGCAGAGACACGCGCTATACACAGCCGGGAAGAAGAAGGTAGAGGAGAAAAAGGCCGCTACGACTGCTGACGCTGTATCTACGAACAGCAGTCCGGCTCCTACACCAGCTGAAGCCGTCCCAGTTGATGAAGAAACCACATCTCAAGCCAGCAGTAGCCGGGAAGTTCCAACCAGCTCCAAGACGATGCAGCCCAATCTACCACTACTACCAGTGACCTCCACACAGGAGGAAACAACAGCAACATCTGAGGACTTTACCGGCAGGATACTGCTCAAACAGACAAGCGTGGGTGAAGCTAAACTGTCGGCGCTACCAACAGACAAGTTAATCAGTCTGTTGGAAAACGAGCTGGGAAGACACAGCATCAACCAGCTGCGCAAGACACACGAGGGGAGTAGTGGTCTCCCTCAACAACAACCCAAAGACCACAGCACTTATGAAGAAGATAACACAAGATGATAAAGCCGACATCAAGCTCCACCACGGCATCTTATTGGATGCCAGCCGACACAACATGATGAAACGATGGGTCATCAAACGAGTCAAGACCCATCTCACCAATGACCAGATCAGGGAGTTGCTAACAAGGGAAAACCACAAACTCAAGATCACCAGTGCCGAGAGGATCATCGGAAAGAACAGCATCCCCTCTACTGTCGTCGTCGTAACATCAGAGGACCGAGTGATCCCTCAATACATCAGATGGGACAAGAGAGACCAAGTTCCAGAGCACTACATACCCAGAGTGCTGCAGTGCTCTAAGTGCCAGAAGTTTTGGCACACCCGTGCCACCTGCAAGAGTGAGGTTGAGGTTTGCAGATACTGCTCTGGACCTCATCCATACAGCCAGTGCCAGCACGCAAAGATCGGCAAGGACTTCAGAAGGCCTAACAATAACAGAAAATGCGCCAACTGCCTCGGCAACCACGGCGCCAGGTACCTCGGCTGCCCCTGCCACCAAGACAGCAAGGAAGCCATGAAGATCGCCATCAAGACTAACCTGCCCTATAAAGAAGCTAGGAGGCAGTACGAGGTCACCAATCAACTCACCAAAAGGGACAAAGCACAACTGGAAGGCCAACTGAAGGACCTGCGGTCAAAGTTAACCAGCATGAAGGAGGAAAAAAACAAAACGCAAGAAACACAGATAACAGCCGCTCAGCACATCCTGGACGAGGCGAGGCAAGTTCAGCAGAAGATCGAGCAGGATATCGCCCGGATGGCTGTTATACAGGCTGAGACAGAAGAAAGGCTATCAAGCAGGGAGAAAGAAAACGACAAGAAGCAAGAAACACAGAAAACGAACGCTCAGCGCATCCTCAACGAAATGAAGCAAGTTCAGCAGATGATAGCTCAGGACTACGCAGGCAACTCACGACGAGGAAATAGAAGGAACACCAGGAGAGACGACAACTGGTAAAACTCCCTGAAGGAAACAGCACCATATGACGGGGTGGGACCACAATCACGCCGGGCCTCAACAAGTGCGCAAAATCTGACCAGACATGAAAAACCTCATCAAGAAAGACACGAACGCAATTAACCCATCAGAAGCCGGGAAGCTGATAACAAGCACTTCAAAGTACGAAAGACAAACTACAAGCTGCACCATAAGCACCCTACATAGCTAAGTCGGAAAACGAAGGCTGAAAGGGGGTATTCGTAACAAACAATGGAATGGAATGGTTACTTTTGGAGGTCAGCATGGCTGAGTGAATGCAAGCTTTCACTCTTAAACCTCCGGTGTGTTGATGCCGAGGTAGGAACACATGTAAATAATATAGTGGTAAGACAGCTATTTCAAGGGACATTACTAAAGGAAGCATAAATGTATTATGTAATTTAAATAATTGTGGTATTTCTCTAAATCATTTATAAAATGTTTATAGAAATTAGCGAAAGTTATGTGCAGCATACGATGTGACAAAAATTGTAAGTAATCTTCAAAGTTTGTGTAAAGATGATGGCTTTATTTTGCATGCTTGAAAATGTTATAACCCTTTTTATCGTTTCTTTCGATATTACATGAAATGTTTTATCCTTGTAATGACATGATCCAGATCGTGGGTATTTATTATTTTTGTCCAGCCTGTAAAAGGCCCAACATTTCTCTACAATCACAATTAGAAACCTAAACTTCCCTTTTCATATGTGATTTCACCATGGTTAACGTACCGAAACAGTGCCGCACATTTTCAAGGGCAAAAATAGTGCAAACAGCGTGCACACACACACACACACACACACACACACAAGTCACCCAGTACAAGCAGGAAAAGCCTCATTCTATGCACAGGGTAAAATACGTTATAACAGAAAACAGAGTGGTTATGGTGGTCAGTCTAAGCCTGTGTTTAGAAAGAAGGCTAAATCCACAAGGACGATTGTACCGCGTATGGAATGCGCAGAATGCAAATACAGAAAACAGCTCAGCATCAAGCGATGCAAGCACTTCAAGGTGATTGATTGATTGATTGATTGATTGATTGATTGATTTAGGAACCGACATCACAGAGTATTCTGGGCATTCCCATAAGCGCTCCGTCCCCATCCTCAGCAGCCAGCGAAGAGTTCCGCCACTAATAGTACCAGTAGCAATCTGATTATATGTCCGTCTCGCCTTTCCTCTGAGCGTCGATCGTCGGCCAGATCTCCTTGTCACCCCTCGCTGTGGCATTCTTGCCAGACCATGGTGATCCATTTGCTCCTCCGAGGTGTGCACGTGCTCCCACAAGGCCGCGACCACGTCTGCCTTATCATGCATCAATACTCCACCAAGTTCTGCAGAGCGAGCCAATCTGTCCGCCTGTTCATTCCCCAGCACACCGGCATGCCCCGGAGAAAAGATCCAGACGATGCTTGTCATTCGTGACCTCCGAAGCGAAGCAAGCCACTCTGCACGAAGCTTGCCTGTCTTCACCCTATCAGCATGCGTTCTGAGTCAGTTAAAATCACGATGTGTGTGTGTATCGTATTCTCCATCCAGCGGAAAGCTGCGCTGACCGCCTCCACCTCCATTCTTAAGCTAGATGCTGTGGTATCATACGCCAGACTCTCCTGCACCAAACGGCGACCATTAGCTTTTGCTAAGAACCCTAGGCACTTCTCCCGCCTCTCAACACCGAACCATATGTGTATATAATCACATCACCCGGGCGAGCATTATCCTGAATTAGTTGCTGGATTTCCATTTCCGTGGCCCCTGCTGGCCACTCCCTGCAGCCCCGGCTAAATGTGATTATAACTTTGCACAAGTCTGACTGCTCCGCTGGCACTCTGACCCACCCCTCTCCTCGCCTAATGTTCTCCAAGATGCACACCTGTCTGATCATATCCTCCGCATGAGCCACCCATGATTTCCCTCTTATCAGTCACCGACCCTTAACTACGTGCAGAGCCTCATGCAACGGGTGATCTGTGTCAGCAACTACTCTGAGGTATGCCTTCGCCTGCATCACCTTGTGCCTACCAGCAACAGCCGGCAAACCAAGGATGTAACGCATACACACTACTGGGGGTCTCTGGTGCATCCCAGAATGACCCGCATAGCTTCGTTCTGTATGCGCTCTAATTTCACCAATTTCAAGTTGGGAGGTGGTAAGAACAGAAAGGGGCAGATGAACATGTTCCATGCCTATAAGATCCAGCACCACGGTACAAACTAAAACCTGTGTCAGTTCTAAAATCAAAACAAGAAGCACAATAAGACAACACCAGCAACACAAATTATGTGATGCACTCCTTAGAACTAAACTCACCACCATGTCACAATAAACTCCCCCCAAACAACACCTGGCAATACAACAAAACATACAACTCAACAGACAAGTAGGAGCAATAATAGACATGAAAGGAAACACAAAAAAGAGGCAACACATATATTATAAATATTCCAACAAAACTACACTGACCTATATACAGCAGAACCAGCCAACACACAGACACAAAATAGGTTCTTACAATACACAAAGAAAAAGACATACTAGACACAGTGCTTACATTAGTAGGTTTAACACATGCACTCAATCAAATTCAAAACAACAAAACACCAGGACCACATGGACTCACTGTTGAATTCTACCAACACTTCTCTCCTATCCCAGGCAATTTCCTTCTAAACGTCTACCGAAAAGCTTTTCACAAACAAGAACTTCCCAACACTTGCATCATGTCCTACATAATACTCATATCTAAAGACAACACAGACAAGACACTCCTGAGAAACTATAGACCCATCTCATTATTAAACACAGACTACAACATTCAAAATCACTTGCAAACAAATTAAAAACATTTATGCAATCACTCATAACCCCAGCCAACAGTGCAGTATTCAACACAGAAACATATACCAACATACACACTTCATTAGAGATTTCATCACATACACACACCAGACAAATTGTTAATCCCCCCTCTTATCGCTAGACCAGGAGAAGGCCGTTGTCACACTCATACTTACACAAAACACTATCACACTGCAACATAGGACAATACTATAGACAGTGGATACAAATCTTGTATAAAAGTCCTGAAAGTAAGGTACTGGTGAATCATTCACTAACTCCTGTTTAAGGGTCACAATATCTGTCAGACAAAGGTGTCCACTATCACCAATCCTGTATGTACTCACACTAGAACCACGCTTAGAAGCAATTAGATGGGACATCAACAATAAAGGTACATTTATACAAATGACAGTTTCAGACAGTTAGTTTGTGAAGGAGGGGGGAGGGGGGGGGGCAAAATAAACATTCAGAAGTCTAAAATAATGAGTCTGGAAAAGTGGAAGAATAAAGCGGATTTCCATACAGATCTAACAACCACAGACATAATGAAAATATATTGAATCACATTTCCATACGATCCCAGAAAAATACACACAGAAACATTTCATTCACTGACAAAACACATTATAAACATACTGCATAGGTACATATACAAGTCAACCATTGATTTGAAAAAGTACAGTTGTAAACACCTTCTTCATTCCTAAGATAATATATTTAACTACAGTGTTAGATATCCGAAAACAGACAATTAAACACATAAACAAACACTCCATAAATGTCATCTCAAACAACACAATTCACAGTATACAACACAAAACAATATTACAAGATAGGAAACACGGAGGACTAGCACTACAAGACTTGCACAACAAAATACAAGCATTAGGAATCAACCATGTATGAGACATTATCAATCATCCAGACCAACACTCACTAGCATTATTCTACATTGCAATTAGAATACACCGACGTAAGGAAATAGATAACAAAACACCACATTATTAAGTCCCGTGACCACAATTCTACAGAACATGTATGCAAGCTATACAAGGTAAGGACATTTAACACAGCAAATAACCAAATAGATATACTAATACTTACTGAAACTGTTAATTTTGTTTAAACTCGAACAATTCTAGTTTTAGAGAGAATGTTCCGTCATCCTTTAACTACAATGTAACATTAAGTCTATATAGGTACTTATACGTCGCCTCGGTATACGTCGTTTCGCTATAACGTCGTTGTCACATAGGGGACTAACTTCACTTTACGTTGCTACGTTTCGCCATAACGTCGTTTTGAGGCTGGCGATCGGGCTGTTGGTATCGGTAAAGTCCATGGTTTACCTCCAACGACGGTATGGACAATTCATGCAGGTGCTGACAAAATCAAAGACGGTGCTAAAAACGTAACCCCTTTGAGTGCTTCCAAGATCACTTGCACCAGAAGTATTCTTATGGAGAACATGGAAGCACAACTGGCCGTCTGGATTGAAGACAAGAACCAGCGGATTATGCCTGTGAGCAAGATGGTTATCCAAGAGAAAGCAAAGTCTCTCTATGAAGATCTAGCTAAGAAAGCGAGTGAGAGCAGTACTAGTAGTGCCGATGATAGTTTTAGAGCGAGTCGTTGTTGGTTTGAGCGCTATATAAGAAGCGTTCACATCGGCACAACATTCAGACAACAGGTGAAGCGGCGAGTGCTGATACTGAGGATGGTGGTTACTGTGCAGCAGACATTGGACACATATTTTGTTCAAGCAGAGAAGTCGTTTCACTTAACGTCGCGTTTTCCAAGAACGTATTCCCGACGTTAACCGGGGCCTACCTGTATATTTTCTAGGTGTCAATGTATAAAATTGGGTGGAACTGCGGTAAAGCTGTGAAAATGTAAACAATATAAAATGACACAAAGAAGTGCAGCTTTACATAACAGATTTACGACACAAACAAGACGTTGTGGCGATTAGCCTTCATCAGCAAACAAACACATTCACAAACACAACATATAGTCAAGGAGATCTCCTGTGACTACATCAAAAGGTGACGACAGGACGAGAAGAACAAAAGGATGAAAAAATGAAAGCTGTCAAAGACTTAGGAGTTAAACTAAGCTAATAATAGAGAGCTAAAATAGCTCTAAGCTAATAAGAGCTGAAATAGAGCATAGTAATAGGGCAAGTGACGTAATAAGATTGGAGACCAGACAAGAGAGACACTATCGCTATAAATAGCGATAACGGGACACCCTTGTGTCAACAAGAAGGGCAACCATTACATATGAGCGGAGTTGCCCAAAAGACTGGGAGCACGAGGCTAGACCGAGTAACGCTGGTCAGCACAGCCAGGGCCCAGCACGTAAACCAAGGAACGTACGCTGAGCTGATTGCTGATGGCTGAACACACCACGCTCAGCGAAGGCAGACAGACTTCAGACGGCTTAGAGACCGGACGTGTATCCGCTAGGGATACTTTGTGTTTATTAAAGGACAGTATTATAGTTATATAGTCTAGCTTAGCTTCATTAGTTATAATGTATACATCATCTCCTCATTCCATTTTTGCGTCATCACATTCTATGTTAAATACCGTGATGGTATTCCGCTAATGGAGCTATTGTTGATCAGCTCCAAATAAACATGTATCCTTTTACGTATAATGCGAGTTGTCACTTCGTGTAGTGTAAAAGAAGGGAATCCTTGTACGCCTGTCGCAAGTGAGTTGCTGACAAAAGCAATGAAGAGAAAATGAGAATTGACAAAAATGTTCATACTTACCTCACAGTTCCGATCTGTGAGTACATATTGTGGTTTTGGTTAGTACGACCATCATGCTTGCGGCCACTCATGCTTCGTTAGTACATCAACTGAGATTGCTATAATACCCTTACCAGACAGGTTGCCGTCCTGCCCTCCTGTCTTCGCCCCCCCCCCCCTCCTCCCCTTTCATTCAATGTACTCACTGAACCGTAACACCTATCACCCCGTCATCATCCTCCATCTTACTCCGTCGGTTGGGTATAAAAAGAATACATCGGAGATATCCTGAGTTAATCAGAGATCGGAACTGTGTGAGAGAGAGAGAGAGAGAGAGAGAGAGAGAGAGAGAGAGACAGAGAGAGAAAGAGAGAGACAGACAGAGACAAAGACAGAGAGAGAGAGGCAGAGAGAGAGACAGAGAGAGAGAGACAGAGAGAGAGACAGAGAGAGAGGTAGAGGGAGAGAGAGAGGCAGAGAGAGACAGACAGAGGGAGAGAGAGAGAGAGAGAGAGAGAGAGAGAGAGAGAGAGAGAGAGAGAGAGAGAGAGAGAGAGAGATGAGGAAAACATACACCGTGTGTAGATGAAGATATACAAGTAATGTGTGTGTAACTGCCCCATGCCATTAATGTATATTTTTTCTTGCGCTAGCTCGCTTTGAACTCAAGCGTAGTCCATACACACTATTTATAGCAGTGATGGATTGAATTTTGCGTGTGGGTTAGCTTTCCCTACTAACAGTGTCCCTCGCCAGCAGGCGAACCCATTCCGACTTCAGAGGTACTTGTAATTAACGTCCCCAAGTCAAGGACGACAGGTCAACATTTTAGTCCAGCTTTCCGATGTATGGGTTGAACCGCTAACCTCGGCATCAGCACATCGGATGTTTAAGAACACGCGTTCTTATCCATTCGGCCATGTGGGCCTATTAATGTACATTATATCACTTGTGTATGTGAATGTATCTGTTGTATTTGCAAATGTAAATGAATCTGTGAATGCATTTGTTGTATTTGCAAATGTAACTGAAAACACACACAGTACTTTGTAAATATACACTGTTTTCCACAAAATACAAGTTTAAAACACACACACACACACACACACACACACAGAGAGAGAGAAAGTTAATTATTATTATTATTATTATTATTATTATTATTATTATTACCAATATCCTATTTGTGGCTTACTCGGTCACAAGATTATTAATCTGAGCCAGGGATGAATCCTGGTATAGCTTGTCTTCTGGGGTTTAACGTGCTATGTATAATTGTATAATCGAATATGGGTACAATATGATATCATCATCACAAGACAAATCACCAGGACCAGGCGGACTCACTGTAGAATTCTACCAGAACTTCTGTCCTATCCTCGGCGGCTTCATTATAAAAGTCTACCAAGTGAAAGCTAACTTCTAACAAGAAGCTTTTCACAAACAATAACTCCCAAACACCATGGGACACATTTTCCAGTCCCATCATCCCTTTCCATGGTAATTTATGCCTGTCCCATCCTATCCCATGGGACCTTTCCCATAGGATTCCCATGGGAATAACATTCCCATGGCCAAGCCTGGGCTTGTCTATTGGACATGTGTTCTGTCCCATTCCATCCCATCCTATGGTAATTTATGCTTGTCCCATTCCATCCCATGGGACCTTTCCATCGGAATAACATTCCCATGGCCAAGACTGCATAACACTCATACCTAAAGACAACACAGACAAAACACAGCTGAAAAACTATAGACCCATCTCATTATTAAACACAGACTACAACATTCTAGCAAAATCATTTGCAAGCAAATTAAAAACATTCATGCCATCACTAGTAGACTCAGACCAACAGTGCAATTTTCAACACATAAACATGTACCAACATACACACTTCATTAGAGATTTGATCATATACAGACACTAGAAAGACTGTCATTCCACCCACTAGTCGCTAGACCAGGAGAAGGTCGTTATCAGAATGTCACACACATACTTACTAGTTAGTTAGTCGACAGTTCATCCTCATTGAACATCGAAACATTCAGTCCATAAGTACTCGGAACCCCTCCTCAGTAAATCCCGCAGCGTGTAACGGCTATCGACACCAGTTCTGTGTTGGTTGATTAAACTTTTTTGGCTTCCTGCGTAGTATTCTTGTTTGGCCACACCTATTTTAAATTGCCGTTCTCGCAGTCTGACAATGGATGTAGATTCACAGTCATCACTTGGTACTCGCAAACGACTTACTTCTCGTAGAGCATTCAGTATATCAGCCTGGTTTATGGCTCGTCCGGCCTCCACAGTGTCCGTACCTGCAAGCCTGTGAGTCTGCTGATTTCCTTGTACACCCACATGCCTGGCACACAATGAAACTACTCTTTGCCAGCCGTGACCTCTCCAGCGACAACAGCCAGTGTCTTCGGGCCCACCCCATCGCTATCTTCCTAAGCATACTCGTTGAGTCACTAAGTAAACATGCAAGAGTGAAGGTCTGTGTCTCGAGCCATGTAATTGCTTTACTTTCTGCCATGACTTCTATAGTCAAACTACCACCATAATCCTCCATTGCAATTCTCCGTCAAGCTTGAACCGTAAATGCCCATCTGTGTAAATGACAGCACCACCCTCTAGAGAATTCTCGAAGATCAAAGCCTGTACTTCCGCCTCCACAGAAGCCGGATTTTCTTGTCTGCATTTTCTGTCTAGTTGGATGCAAACTGAAAAGGGCGTACAGAACTCGGCTGACACTTGTACCCATTCCTCTTCAAAGCCTTCAAGTGAACACACCTGTTGAAGAATGTCTTCGACTTGACCCATCCATGACTGTCCTCTTTTTAACCTGCTGCCCTTTACCTTCTTAATTTCAATGCTCATTGGATGTTGTGTGTTTGTGTTGACTCTGAGGAAGGCCTGTGCTCGGCAAATCTATATTATGTCCCCGATGATTGGAAAATCAAGAAGGTAGCGCATCGGCTTACATTCTGTATCTCTTGTACACCCAAGTATAATACACATAGCTTTGTTCTGTATCATCTTCATCCTTTCCATCTCCTTATGGCTGAGAGTCAGGATCGCCATCGCATACTCAAAAACAGAAAGAACCAGACCCTCGTATAGAAGACATAGGTGGCACTGCTCACAGTTTGCCGTCGCCATCACCCGGATCGAAGCCAAATCCCGGTTTGCCTTTGTTATCACCTGGTCAATGTGCTCAGTATAAGCAAGACTTCGATTAAATCGTATCCCCAGGTATTTCATTGCCTGCGTTATTTCCACAGTCTCTGAGCACAGATGTACAGTTGGTGTTGGAGTGTTGACAATATGGTGTTCAAAGAGAACCATGTCACTGTTGCCTTCGTTGGGTTGACCATTGCACCAGCTTCAACACACCACATACTTATGCGATTGAGTTCTCTTTGTAGTTCCATAGCAACCTGATCTCTTTCCTTACTCTTACGATACACTAACATATCGTCTGCACACGACAATGTCCTTCCCGGTCCTGTGATCCGCTCACCGGTGATTCTCAGTGTAGGCGTTAAAACAGCACCGGCGATAATGAGGCAGGCCAGAATATATAATTGTTGGTTCAGAAGCCCAATTGCCACATCTAAAAACAGCTTTCCGTTGGAAGAGGACTGATGCGATCCAATTAAATAGGAATGGACTTATTTTGAGTGCGAAAAGCCGAAACATTAAGAATTCCAACGGTACTCTGCTGTACGCAGCCTCAAGATCAATTGTTGCAGCAGTCCCTGAGTGGAAACCTTCATAAACATCATGGGCAAAAGCTGCTGCGTTCGTCCAGTATTCTCTGTGTGGACAGTACCCTCCAAGGGTAGATGGGAAAAGACCTTGCCTCTATCTAGCTGGTGTGATATTTTTTTCTGGCCATCAGCTTCTCCAGCAGCTTCTTGCCTATTGCATTTTGCATGGTGAGTATGCGCTATATCTGAATGTTTGTGTGGTCTTTGCCAGGCTTCGGCAAGGGTATCAGATAGCTGTGTAACCACTCCTCCTTGATGCTAGCACTCACTATACTGTTCTTGTACATAACTGTTAGTTCCTCTAGCGCCTTGTCGGTACACATACAAACACCAATATCTTATATCCTCTGGCCCTGGTGCGCTGTTCTTTGTTCGTCGAAACATAGCCCCGATCTCTTTCAATGTCACCATGTCTTCTTCTGCAATGTTGTGGGACTTACACCATTTGAGGTAACCGTCTTGGCAAACTTTCGCCCTCTCATGTCTTTCTGGATGCTCTGCTATGGATAACGTTCGAAAAAGGCTATGCCCTGATCCTCGTCAGTCCTCTGCCAGATGAGGTCATCATCCTGGAAGTCAGGAATACTCTTATCCTTGTCTGCACCATTCATACTGTTATGTAGTCGCCAGAACAATTTCAGTGACTTGTCTTTGTTTATTCTTTGACACAACTCTGTCCCATTAATGTGTATTATCACTTGTGTATATGAATGTATTTGTTTTATTTGTAAATGTAAATGAAAACACACAATGCACTTGTAAATACAAACTGATTTCTACGAAATACAAGTTTTCAAAACACAAAGACCACACACATATTGGAAATTATTAAAACTTAATATCCTGTTTGTGGCTGACTCGATCACAGGATTATTAATCTGAGCCAGGGATGGCCCCTGACACAACTTGTCTTATGAGGTTGAACGCGCTATGTATAATGGTATAATCGAATCACGGAAAAAAATTGAATATCTCCTGGTAGGTTTACTGTTCAGTTTTAATGTTTACCTGCCTGACACAGGCCAAAACTCCTTCACATGTGGTTCTCAACCGGTGGGGAATTCCCTCCCCCTACCCACACCCAGGGGGGGGGGGGGATTTTACCATTACTTCTGTCCTATCCTCGAAAAGATTCCTTATAAAAGTTTACCAAGTGAAGGCTACTTTTGGAGGTCAACATGGCCGAATGGATACAAACTTTCACTCTTGAACTTCCGGTGTGTCGATGCCAATGTAGGAACACATGTAAATAAAATAGTGGAAAAAAGACATAACGACACAACAGCTATTTCAAGGGACATAACTTAATGAATCATAGATGTATAATGTGATTTAAATAATTGTTGTATATATCTAAATCCTTCATAAAATATTTATAGGAATTAACGAAAGTTATGTACAGCACACAAGTGTATAAAATTTTTAAGGAACCTTCAAAGTTTGTGTAAAATTTGTGACT
Organism: Cepaea hortensis; assembly: GCA_963921405.1. Taxonomy (NCBI): domain Eukaryota; kingdom Metazoa; phylum Mollusca; class Gastropoda; order Stylommatophora; family Helicidae; genus Cepaea; species Cepaea hortensis. The sequence continues at coordinate 150,657,994 of OY992879.1, forward strand.
TTATTTCATAAGCTTTAGAATTTTATAACCTGTTTTCCAATTTCTTATCAAAATTACATTAAATGTTTTATCCTTTTTATGGTAGAATTAAAACGACTGTACTCGATGTATTATTTTTGTCCGGCCTGTTAAAGGCCCAACATTTAACTAGAATCACAATTAGAAACGTAACTTTCCTTTTTCATATGCGATTTCCCCATGGTTAACTTACCGAAACAGCGCCGCACATTTTGCAAGGGCAAAAGGTGCAAAAAGCACAGTCAACAAAGTACCAGTACACAGCAGGAAAAGCCTCACTCTATGCACAGGGTAAAAGGCGTTACGACAGAAAACAGAGTGGTTATGGTGGTCAGTCTAAGCCTATGTTTAGAAAGAACGCTAAAACCACAAGGGAGATTGCACTGCGTATGGAATGCACAGAATGCAATACAGAAAACAGTTCCACATCAAGCAATGCAAGCACTTCAAGTTGGAAAGTGATCAGAAGAGAAAGGGGCAGATGATCATTTTCTAGGCTGCATAAGATCCAGGACAAATGTACAAAATTAAACCTATGTCGGTTCTACATGAACAAGAATAAAAATAATCACAATAAGAACAAAACCAGCAACACAAATTGTGTGATGCACTCCTTAGAACTAAACTCACTACCATGTCACAAGACACTCCCAGCAAACAACACCTGGCTTTAGAACAAAACATACAACCCAACAGACAAATAGGAGCAATAATAGACATGCAAGGAAACACACAAACAGAGGCAACACATATATTAGATCTAAGCTAAGGAGAGCTAAAATAGAGCTTAGGAAGAGGGCAAGTGACGTAACAGGACAGAAGACCAGACAGAAGAGACACTAACGCTATAAATAGCTATAACGGGACACACTTGTGTCAACAAGGAGGGCAACCAGTGCAGATGAGCTGGGGTTACCCAAGAGACTGGGAAACCCAGTTCACGAGGAAGGACCAAGTAACTCTGGTCAACACAGCCCAGTGCCCAGCACGTAAACCAACGAACGCACGCTGAGCTAATTGCCCGTGGCTGAACACGCCACGCTCAGCGGGCTCAGACAGAGACCGGACGGCGTAGGAATCAGACGTGTATCCGCTAGGGATACTTTGTGGTTGTTAAGGACAGTATAATAGTTATAATAGTCTAGCTTAGCTTCAGTAGTCATAATATTTATATCATCTCCTCATTCCATCTTATCGTCATCACATTCTATGATGTTTAATTAATACCGTTGTGGTATTCCGCTCGTGGAGCTATTGTATGATCAGCTCCGAATAAAAATGTATCCTTTTGCAAACAATACGAGTTGTAACTTTCGTGTAGTGCAAAAGAAGGGAATCCTTGTATGCCTGTCGCAAGTGAGTTGCTGACAAGCAGAACAAACACAACATAGGTTCTTACAATACACAAAGAAACTATCTGAAAAAGATAAGATATACGAGACACAGAGCTTACATTAGTAGGTATAACACATGCACTCAATCACATGCAAAAAGATAAAATACAAGGACTATATGGACTCACTGTAGAATTCTACCAACACTTCTCTCATTTCCTAGGCAATTTCCTTCTAATCGTCTGCCGAAAAGCTTTTCACAAACAAGAACTCCCCACCACTTGCATCATGTCCTACATAACACTAATATCTAAAGACAACATAGACAAAACACAGCTGAGAAACTATGGACTAATCTCATTATTAAACACAGACTACAACCATCTAGCAAAATTACTTACGAATAAATTGAAAACATGTATCCCATCACTCATAAAAGGAGACCAACAGTGCAGTATTCAGCACAGAAACATATACCATCATACACACTTCGTTAGAAATTTCATCACATACACACACCAGAAAGATTGTTAATCCTCCCTCCTATCGCCAAACTAAGAGAAGGCCGCTGTCACACTCATACTTACACAAAACACTAGCACAATGCAGCAAAGGATAATAATATAGACAATGGATACACATCTTGTATAAAAGTCCTGAAAGTAAGGTTCTTATGAATAATTCACTAACTGGTCAACCCAACAAAGGCAACAGTGACTTGGTTCTCGTTGAATAATCATATTGTCAACAATCCAACACCAACTGTAATGCTGTGTTCAGAGACGGTGGAAAGAACGCAGGCAATGAATTACCTGGGGATACGGTTTGATCGAAGCCTTGCTTATAATGTGCACATAGACCAGGTGATAACAAAGGCCAAGCAGGGTTTGGCAGCTATGCGGGTGATGGCGGCAGCAAACTGCGAGCAGCGCCATCTATGTCTTCTGTACGAGGGGCTGGTCATGTCTGTTTTGGAGTATGCAATGGCAATCCTGACTCTCAGCCATAAGCAGATAGAAAGGATGGAAAGGATACAGAGTGACGCTATGCGCATTATTCTTGGATGTACAAGAGATACAGCATGCAGGGCGATGCGCTACCTTCTTGATTTTCTAACCATTGAAGAGAGAATACACGTTTGCAGGGCACGCGCCTACCTCAGAATTAACGCAAACACACAACATCCACTGCATAGTGAAAGTAGGAAGGTGACGGGCAGCAGGTTAAAAAGAGGATGGTCGTGGATGGGTCAAGCCGAAGACATTCTTCAACAGGTGTGTTCACTTGAGGACTTAGAACCTGGCGAGGAGTGGGTGCAAGTGCCAACAGACTTCTGCACATCCTTTTCAGTTTGCATCCAACTAGATAGAAAATGCAGACAAGAAAATCCGGCTGCTGTTGAGGCTGAAGTACAAGCGTTGATTTTCGAGAATTCGCTAGACGGTGACGCGGTCATCTACACAGATGGGTCGGTCGTCCGACATGTGAGAAGCTCATGGGCCTTTCCAGCTCGGGCCGGAGGGAGAATTGTGAAGGAGGACTCTGGTGCTTTCACTGAAACCACAAGTAGCCTGACCATGGAAGTCATGGCAGTAAGTAAAGAAATAACATTGCTCGAGACACAGACATTCACTAGGGCTTGTTTCCTTAGCGACTCAATGAACATGATCAAGAGGACAGAGGAGGGGTCGATCCGAAGAGAATGGTTGCTGCCTCTGAAGCGGTCTCGGCTGGCAAAGATTAGTTTCATCTTCTTGCCAGGGCATACGGGAGTACAAGGAAATGAGCGGGCTGACAAGCTCGCAGGTGAGGCTACTGTGGAGGGCGGACGCGCCATGGACCAGGCTGACATTCTGAATGCTCTACGAGAAGTGAGACTTTTGCGAGAACCAAGTGATGACTGTGAATCTACAACAATGGCCAGACTGCGAGAGCAGCAAATTAAAAGAGGGGTGGCCAAACAAGAACACTACGCAGGAAGCCAAAGAAGATTGATAAACCAACACAGAACTGGCGTCGTTAGCCGCTACACGCTGCGGGATTTGCTGAGGAGAGGATCCGAGCACTTATGGACTGAATGGTTCGATGTGCAACGAGGATGATCTGTCGACTAACTAGCTAACTAACTAACTAATTCACTAACTGCCTGTTTAAGGATCACAAGATCTGTCAGGCAAAGGTGTCCACTGTCACCAATTCTGTATGTACTCACTAGAACCACGCTTAGAAGCAATTAGACGGTACAAGAACAATAAAGGCACATTTATACAAATGTTAGGGGAGCGGAAACTAATTGCTTATTCGCATGACAACTGTTTCTTCCCTACAACCAACACATCAATGACGAAAATACTTTACACCTTCAGACAGTTTGTTTGTGAAGGAAGGGGGGGGGGGCAAAATAAAGATACAGAAGTGTAAAATAATGGGTCTGGAAAAGTGGAAGAATAAAGCGGATTTCCATCCAGATCTAACAGCCACAGACATAATGAATATATATTGAATCACATTTCCATACGATCCCAGAAAAATACACACAGAAACATGTAATTCACTGACAAAACAAATTGTAGACATACTACATAGGTACACATACAATTCAACCATTTTTGAAAGACGAGCAGTTGTAAAAACCTTCATCATTCCTAAGACAATATATTTAGCTAAGTGTTAGATACTCCAAAACAGACAATTACACACATAAATAAACACACCATAAATTTCATTTTCAACAACACAATTCACAGTATACAACACAAAATATTAATACAAGATAGGAAACACGGAGGACTAGCACTACAAGACTTGCACAACAAAATACAAGCATTAAGAATCAACCATGTATGACACATCATCAATCATCCAGACCAACACTCCCTAGCATTATTCTGTATTGCAATTAGAATACTCCGACGTAAGGAAATAGATAACAAAACACCACATTATTCAGACCGTTACTACAATTCTATAGAACATGTATGTGTGACGGGACAGCCCCAGCAGCTTCCAAATGACACAAGTTAAAAAGGAATTAAAGAGCCCACAATAATTTTCTATCATTCTCTAAAAGCATAAACGTCCACCAGAAAATGATAGAAATGCAATAAGATTGAAAACAAGAGGAAAATACTTTTTGACCACGCACGCCCCATCATTTCTGTAATGCTAGGTCTGAGAAAGCTTTGATGTACAGATCAAACGTAAAACCCAGACACCACGGCACCAGTCGGCACCAGTCGGCGGGCGCTATCAAAGGTTGAAAACTCACTGTTTTCAGTTGATACATCGCGGAGCCAGTCAGTTGAGATTGACGTGTTAGTTTACAATTCTGGGGTTGGAATAGGGGCAGACACCTAACACCTTAGTTCAACAGGACCTAACGCGTGAACCAGCCACGGCAGAATGGGAGATAAGAGGGTCAGCCAGACCCGTCTGAAATAACACATGCGGTAAAAGTCCAGACATTGGGGAGACGGGACAACGTCTGTAGTTGCCACCACAAAGGAGCAATTAGGACCAGATGCTTAACACCTCTCCGCAATACTACGGGGCAAAGTAGGAACACATGGCTGACACATTCCTGCCAGCAACCGGGAAGGCTGTTGTTACCAGCCTATTGGAATGTAATGACGCAACTGCATTGCCGCCAAAGCAGGTTTCATTGTTTCAGGCGTGGGGGGCATCGGTCAATTTGATTGACACATGAAACTACCCTTCACAGGAAAGGAGGAGGGGTGAAAAGAATTTGGCACTTAATCCATCGGGGTAAATCGTCCTACATGAAAAATAGGTGGAGCTAACAGGAACGTGGACATAGTAATTAACTAACGTGGAAACTAGCCTGGGATGAAGAGAATAAAACTATGAGCAGGGACAACAATCCTCAGACGCATTCACAATAGCGTACCAGGGAAGCCGGAATTTTAATTTCTGGTGAGAGATTACCCTCTCGTTTTGTTACTTCGATACAATGTCGTATGACAGGATTTCCTAGCTAAACCCAGGTAATACCATTACTCTGATTAGTTTGTCTGCTAGTCTGAAGGCTTGTGTAGTTTCTTGTTCTGCATATTCTCCAAAACTTTACACTGGTGGATGTTCTTTGTACTTAATGTTCCAGTTCTAGCTTTACGATTTCACTGAGAACTATTTTCTTCTTTCATTCACCACTTGGTTGTCTGATTTGTTGTATGTGATAATTTGGAGAAATCCATTATCCAAGCTACATGAGCGTGTGGCTTATGCATGTACAGGAGATACATTTAGATTCATCCTGTATGATGTTAAACATTGGGGAGACTGACTACTTAGGAGAAATTCCTGAGAGCTACCAGTCTCTTGATAGCGTCCAAATTAACGTTGATTATTTGGACCAACACTTTGAGTGCCTACCAAGATTGTGGTGAAATCACTTGGTTTGAGGAATGGCACCAGTTCACCTTGTCTTCATGATGTCTGCATGAGGACAGACATGACTTAGGACATTCAATATCCCAGACAGATTCAGGGAAGGCATTTAATGTTCAACAGGACTGTGCGACCAGCCCTTCCGACAAGACAGTATGAATGAATCAGAAAGGGAAAGAGTAAGTGAGGTGAACTTATATGGGAAACACCCCATTACATAAATGTATGTGATGATGTAGGTTTTGAGCTATAAATGTATTAATGGTTTTATGAATATTTACATATATATTTATTTAGTTAGAACTGATATATGTTTATGTAACATGCCATCATCTATCATCATACCATCATATATTATGACTTGAATGTATGTTTATATGAATGTATAGACATATGTGTTTGAGATGTGTAGACGTAGATACTACCCATCTCCGTTCGTTTCATTCCAGATCTCTTAGGAGCAATGGACAGTCAACAACCCATATCAGGAAGTGACTTAGCCTTGTGAGGGACCAATTTGGACTCCTTCAATCTGACAGTGAACTGCGTCTCACTGGGGGAAGCATGACCTATGTGACCTCTTAAGTTACGTATACCATAATATCATCATCATCATCATATGATCATCAATACTAGAAATAATAAACACAGTTGTTGTATTTTAAAACTCAATTTGTCCGTATAAATCTAAATGTTTATAAATGTTTGTGTAGTGTAATCAAGTACACACATTATTGTATCATTTAGTGGGGGTTCACACATATTGTCCAGAAGTGGGAATCTATGTCCGGGAGGTATCTTGCCTATGCAGTCATAAGTAACCAGATTACGTTGCATGTCTTAACTCCTCCTTTCTCACTTCTGGTGATACCAAGTACAGCCAAATCTATATAGATATATTCTATCTTCAACGAGCCACTTCTTGGCTGTTTTCTTGAGTATCAGGGACAGTGTCTTAAATCAGCATAACAGACATTTGTTCCACGTTTTCTCTCTGGGATCTGGGGTAGCAATTAGTTCCTTCTGACAGAGTTAGGGGATCTTAAACTGCATCCAGAACTTAACACCAGCAGAAGAAAATGATGTTGGCTGGGTGGTTGCCCAACCGGGAGCTACCTCAAGCCAGTTGGTGACATATTGGTCTGCTCGTCCGCTATAGAATCCGGGAGTAAACCCTAGAACACTTTGGTTCGCTCGCAAGGAACGAACCTATTTCAAATCTGTTAGTCTGGTATTATTCCGGTCTTGCCCATGGATAGAACCTAGGTCATTCTCACTTACATTCTTAGCAGCATTAGTTAGTTATAATTTATTTCTAATGTAATAGCTTGCTTTAGTGTAGGCAAGATTTTGACACATTAGGACTTCTTATCCATGATAGAATCAGAGAATAAATTCTAGACTATTGATTTTCATAAACCATTCTTTCATTCTTCACCCATTACATTTGCTAAGTTTTAACTTAGGAATTTGTTTCTAGGGAAGTCTGTAGAATTTAAATAACTTGTTAAAAAGTTAATAATGGATAATATCATATGAGTTAATTTACATCATTCACCACTGTAGAATTAATAATCACATTAATTAATGATATTAATTAGTTTATTGATGATTTACTTGATGATTTTTTGATTACATGCTTTATCATTTGATTTAATCATGAATAATTTGATAATGCTTAGTTAATTCAGTGTATGACGGACTGCTTTGCATCAACTTTCTCACTCTAATTCACTACTATCATTCTCATAGCAGTGTCTGTTCCTCTTGTCACTATCCTGCTCTAGTATAAATCTAACTAGCTCTGTAGGGTAATAATATAATTACTTGCCTGAGTTAAGCTGAGAAGAGATCATGGATGCACGCACAGATTTCTTAGAGTCCGCTAGAGGATGGGGCATAAGGCTCGGCTTAATAGGAGAGAAGCTAGAACTATTTATCAGAGATGAAATGGATTGGTGGGACAAAGAAGATGAACAAATGATGAAAAGACTTGCAGAATTAGAAGCAGATATGCGTCACAAAGCTGAAGAAGATGAGATTAAGAAGAAGCAAATTGAAATACTGAACGTGGAGGAATCTACCAGCTCGATTGAGGAAAAGCCAACCACTCAAGCCGAAACTCTGATAGAAAGCGGGGAAGCTGACCGTCACAAAGAAGAGGCATGCATTCCTTCGCAAATCCCCATGGCTCAGAAAAACAAAAACTTGCGCACAGAAAGGCAGATGCTTCCCACCTCAATTCCGAAAAATAAACGGAATCGGAGGAAATGTACCAAGCGTACAGTAAACAGTCACAAACGTGATAAATGTTTACACCGCAATGAAAGCGGATTAGCTGGCTTGGCAACCCAGCAATCTCAGGAGCTTCCTAAGACTTCCCAAAGGAGAAAAATCCAGGAGGAGGAGGACCTGAGGAAAACTATTAAAGAGATCGAAGGCGAGACCTTACCCGACTCTTTTATTCCCTTCAGTTCAGAGAAACTAGGAGTGGAAATGAATTCAACTGAGACCGGAATGGATGTAAAACAGGATTCCATTGTTTCTCACGGTGTGGCCACACAAGATGAAATAATTATCAGTTTGAATTACTTATCTCAGGTGGGATATGGCATTGAAAATGACATCCCACAACATTCACTTCTATTGGATTTGGAACAAGAAAACCAGACCAGGGAGAGAATACTTCAATTGGACTTGGCACAAGAGAGCCCGGCCATGGAGGAAAAACAAGACACGGAGGAGAATTCTTACGATGTCAGTATCTTGGAGTCTTTCACAAAGGAATTTCAAGATATAAAAAGCATTCATGTAGATAGTACTACGGACTCTGATTCAGGGACGATACACATGTCTACTATCAACAAAGAAAATACTTCTTGGGACAGGATGAAGGTAATACCTATCATCAACACAGCTGAAGCTAACAGGGAATCACAGTTGATGGACTCTGCAGCGGAACAAGCCAGGAGCGGTTGGTATACTCAACACTCAGGACCTTGTTTACCTTTCACTTCAACCAATGTTGAATGTGTAGAACAGCTGTTTATGTATACTTCTACAAGGAGTGATACAAATTCACAGTTCTGGGGGAACAACATGATTTCTCAAAGCTGGACAACTTCTAATAGCCTTATACTTTCAAACACAGATTCAAAATGGAAATCTGTTGAAGAGGAACTCACCTGGATAAAGAATTATCGAAGGAAGAAAACTCTTAAATCAGGAGGGAGTAAACGGACGCCCTACCAAGTAAGAGGCAAGTATGAGTTGAATGCACATCATAAAATTATGATGTTTAGCAAATATCCTGCCAAAAGGAGATTAAAGGATTTTATTATGATCTTTGGCCGACGGAGGAAAAGAAAATGGAGCAACATTACTGCAACAAATTCTTATAAGAAAACACTGATGGCACTTCCTCTGCTGATAGGACAAGGGCCAGAAATGGAGTGGACAATAACAGTCTCTCTGCGGCGCAGGAGAATCTTGTTATACATTTTGCAATTTCCCGGCTGGGAAAAAGTAAAACCTCCAGAGGACAGGACATTACCGAGCAATAGCCCGGAAATTCTACACAACACCAGGAGCAAAGATTTGCAAGATTTATCCTGGGAGAATGGACATGGGATATTTCTTTTGACTCATAGAACATCCCAGTGCCACAAAGAATATTGGGAACCCAGACTTGGAGGCAGTTCGAGAATGGAGAGAACTTAGATACATTCTTGAATGCTGCCGAGGCTCTGTTATAGGCTTCATTAATGAACCTACTTAAATTGGGGAGCTATGTGACGGGACAGCCCCAGCAGCATCCGAATGACACAAGTTAAAAAGGAACTAAAGAGCCCACAATAATTTTCTATCATTCTCTAAAAGCATAAACGTCCACCAGAAAATGATAGAAATGCAATAAGATTGAAAACAAGAGGAAAATACTTTTTGACCACGCACGCCCCATCATTTCTGTAATGCTAGGTCTGAGAAAGCTTTGATGTACAGATCAAACGTAAAACCCAGACACCACGGCACCAGTCGGCACCAGTCGGCTTGCGCTATCAAAGGTTGAAAACTCACTGTTTTCAGTTGATACATCGCGGAGCCAGTCAGTTGAGATTGACGTGTTAGTTTACAATTCTGGGGTTGGAATAGGGGCAGACACCTAACACCTTAGTTCAACAGGACCTAACGCGTGAACCAGCCACGGCAGAATGGGAGATAAGAGGGTCAGCCAGACCCGTCTGAAATAACACATGCGGTAAAAGTCCAGACATTGGGGAGACGGGACAACGTCTGTAGTTGCCACCACAAAGGAGCAATTAGGACCAGATGCTTAACACCTCTCCGCAATACTACGGGGCAAAGTAGGAACACATGGCTGACACATTCCTGCCAGCAACCGGGAAGGCTGGTGTTACCAGCCTATTGGAATGTAATGACGCAACTGCATTGCCGCCAAAGCAGGTTTCATTGTTTCAGGCGTGGGGGGCATCGGTCAATTTGATTGACACATGAAACTACCCTTCACAGGAAAGGAGGAGGGGTGAAAAGAATTTGGCACTTAATCCATCGGGGTAAATCGTCCTACATGAAAAATAGGTGGAGCTAACAGGAACGTGGACATAGTAATTAGCTAACGTGGAAACTAGCCTGGGATGAAGAGAATAAAACTATGAGCAGGGACAACAATCCTCAGACGCATTCACAATAGCGTACCAGGGAAGCCGGAATTTTAATTTCTGGTGAGAGATTACCCTCTCGTTTTGTTACTTCGATACAATGTCGTATGACAGGATTTCCTAGCTAAACCCAGGTAATACCATTACTCTGATTAGTTTGTCTGCTAGTCTGAAGGCTTGTGTAGTTTCTTGTTCTGCATATTCTCCAAAACTTTACACTGGTGGATGTTCTTTGTACTTAATGTTCCAGTTCTAGCTTTACGATTTCACTGAGAACTATTTTCTTCTTTCATTCACCACTTGGTTGTCTGATTTGTTGTATGTGATAATTTGGAGAAATCCATTATCCAAGCTACATGAGCGTGTGGCTTATGCATGTACAGGAGATACATTTAGATTCATCCTGTATGATGTTAAACATTGGGGAGACTGACTACTTAGGAGAAATTCCTGAGAGCTACCAGTCTCTTGATAGCGTCCAAATTAACGTTGATTATTTGGACCAACACTTTGAGTGCCTACCAAGATTGTGGTGAAATCACTTGGTTTGAGGAATGGCACCAGTTCACCTTGTCTTCATGATGTCTGCATGAGGACAGACATGACTTAGGACATTCAATATCCCAGACAGATTCAGGGAAGGCATTTAATGTTCAACAGGACTGTGCGACCAGCCCTTCCGACAAGACAGTATGAATGAATCAGAAAGGGAAAGAGTAAGTGAGGTGAACTTATATGGGAAACACCCCATTACCAGTCTCTTGATAGCGTCCAAATTAACGTTGATTATTTGGACCAACACTTTGAGTGCCTACCAAGATTGTGGTGAAATCACTTGGTTTGAGGAATGGCACCAGTTCACCTTGTCTGCATGATGTCTGCATGAGGACAGACATGACTTAGGACATTCAATATCCCAGACAGATTCAGGGAAGGCATTTAATGTTCAACAGGACTGTTCAACAATGTTCAACACGTTCAACACTAATGTTCAACACTTCCGGTTTCAAGATGACGACGGACGGTCGTGTTGTTTTGTGTTCGTTAACTTTTTCGCGTAGGGGATGGATTTATTCATTTCTTGCGTGTAATTGGTGTGCCAGGATGTAAAACCAGGAGTTTCTACTCAAGATCTGCGCGGGTGCTACGGAGTTCGTGCATCGAGCGAAGCCATCCTTGAGTGAATTTTCAGCAGCGTGTGTGGTTCTCAAAAGTCTGTGTTTACGTTTTTTCAACATGGCGGAACAACGTGTGTGTTCCGAGCGATCAGCAGTCAACATACCGAAGCGGTGTGGTAGCCGCGCAGGGAAAAAGAAGCCAGGTAAGCGCGGTGGCTTGAGACGTTTTAGACTCAAGTGTCACCGTCTAGGACTCAGGAACATCCGTATTCTATATTGGAACTGTGCCAGTGTAAAACAACGGGGCTCTATTTTAGAAACCCTAGTTTACAGGAACGACATTGTAGCACTCCAGGAGACGAGACTGGGCGATCAGCTACTCCGAATTGCCGGCTTCAAATGTTTCTACAACAGACGACATCTGGGAACGGCGATTCTCGTTCGCGACAGCATGGTGGCGTCAGAGCTAGACATGTCCAGTTGGAACAGTGACGATATACAAATACAGGCGTTGAGAGTTCATTCCAGTATACCATTCGTGTTGGTTAATGTTTATGCCCGCAATGCGAGTGTGGACGCCCAGAAGTGGCAGTGCTTAAGTGGCATATTAGGCCACGAGAGAAATGTTATTTTCTGTGGTGACTTCAACGCTAAAGGCATATCATGGGGAAACACTTCCTCCAATACACAAGGGGAGGAGCTTGAGACTGCACTGGAAACCATCGACCTGGTTTGTATCAACAGCGGCTGTGTCACCAGGACAGCAAGCCGTCCAGGCGATGAGGACAGTGCTATTGATCTGGCGCTAGTTTCACCTTCACTCACTACAGTGTGTAGATGGGGTGTCCTAGGACACCATGGCAGCGACCACCACCCATGCAGCATATTGGTGGAGAAAGGCAGAACCAGGCAGCACAAGCTAAAGGTAAAGACGTTCCAGTATGACAGTACAGGGCAAGATGTGGTGAGTAAAATAAGACGTGACAAGCGCAGAACGTTTCAGGGCAGGAAAAAAAGCTGGGAGCAGCCACCGTGGTGGAGTTTCGAGGTGGAGAAGGCTTGGGTGGATAAGCGTAGTGCTGTAAGGAGATGGCAAAATGCCAAGAAGAACAGAGCTGGTCATCCTAGTCCCTGCTTGCACTTAGAAAGAGAGATGCACACAAAAGTAAGCTATTTCAAAAAACTGGTCAAGGTGGTTAAAAGCGAAAAATGGGCAGAGGTGTGTCAAAGAGTAAGCACAGACAAGTCACTGAAATTGTTCTGGCGACTACATAAAACCATGAGTGGTGTAGTCAAGAATAAGAGCATTTCTGACTTCCAAGGTGCTGACCTCATCTGGCAGAGGACTGACGAGGACAAGGGCAAAGCCCTCTTTGAACGCTACCTTGAGCAGAGCAACCAGACAGACATGGGAGGCCGGAATCTGGCCAAGGAGGTCACCTCAGACAGATGCAAGGCCCAGAACACTTCGGATGAAGACACAGTGACAGTGAAAGAAATCAAGGCTGTGCTTCGACGATCAAAAAACAGTGCTCCAGGTCCTGATGGCATAAGATACGACGACATAAATAGGTGTACCGACAATGAGCTAGAGAAACTAGCAGACATGTACAACAACAGTATAGGGAGTGCTAGCATCAAGGAGGAATGGTTACACAGCTATCTGATTCCCTTGCCGAAGCCTGACAAAGACCACAAAAAAATTCAGGGATATCGAATTATAACCATGCAGAATACAATAGGCAAGCTGCTGGAGAAGGTAATTGCCAGGAAAATATCAAGCCAACTAGAGAGGCAAGGTGTTTTCCCACCTACCCTGGGTGGGTACCGTCCAAAAAGAGAAACCTGGACCAATGCAGCAGTCTTTGCCCACGATGTCTATGAAGGTTTCCACTCAGGCACTGAAACCGTTGCTGCAGCGATTGATCTTGAGGACGCATACAACAGAGTACCACTGGATTTTTTAATGTTTCAGTTTCTTGAACTAAACGTAAGCCCATTCCTCCTTAGTTGGATCGCTGCAGCCCTCTTCCAACGGAAAGTAGTTTTTAGATGTGGCAGTTGGACTTCGGAACCAACAACAATATATCCTGGCCTACCACAGGGATCACCATTATCTCCGGTACTGTTCAACGCCTACACAGTGAGAATCACCAGTGAGCAGATCACTGGACCTGGCAGGACATTGTCATATGCCGATGATGTTTTAGTGTATCTTCAGGGTAAGGATAGAGAGGAGGTTGCTGTGGAACTACAAACCGAACTCAATCGCATAAGTACTTGGTGTGATGAAGCTGGGGCAATGGTCAACCCAACAAAGGCAACAGTGACTTGGTTCTCGTTGAATAATCATATTGTCAACAATCCAACACCAACTGTAATGCTGTGTTCAGAGACGGTGGAAAGAACGCAGGCAATGAATTACCTGGGGATACGGTTTGATCGAAGCCTTGCTTATAATGTGCACATAGACCAGGTGATAACAAAGGCCAAGCGGGGTTTGGCAGCGATGCGGGTGATGGCGGCAGCAAACTGTGAGCAGCGCCATCTATGTCTTCTGTACGAGGGGCTGGTCATGTCTGTTTTGGAGTATGCAATGGCAATCCTGACTCTCAGCCATAAGCAGATAGAAAGGATGGAAAGGATACAGAATGAAGCTATGCGCATTATTCTTGGATGTACAAGAGATACAGCATGCAGGGCGATGCGCTACCTTCTTGATTTTCCAACCATTGAAGAGAGAATGCAAGTTTGCAGGGCACGCGCCTACCTCAGAATTAACGCAAACACACAGCATCCACTGCATAGTGAAATTAGGAAGGTGAAGGGCAGCAGGTTAAAAAGAGGACGGTCGTGGATGGGTCAAGCCGAAGACATTCTTCAACAGGTGTGTTCACTTGAGGACTTAGAACCTGGCGAGGAGTGGGTGCAAGTGCCAACAGACTTCTGCACATCCTTTTCAGTTTGCATCCAACTAGATAGAAAATGCAGACAAGAAAATCCGGCTGCTGTGGAGGCTGAAGTACAAGCGTTGATTTTCGAGAATTCGCTAGACAGTGACGCGGTCATCTACACAGATGGGTCGGTCGTCCGACATGTGAGAAGCTCATGGGCCTTTACAGCTCGGGCCGGAGGGAGAATTGTGAAGGAGGACTCTGGTGCTTTCACTGAAACCACAAGTAGCCTGACCATGGAAGTCATGGCAGTAAGTAAAGCAATAACATGGCTCGAGACACAGACATTCACTAGGGCTTGTTTCCTTAGCGACTCAATGAACATGATCAAGAGGATAGAGGAGGGGTCGATCCGAAGAGAATGGTTGCTGCCTCTGAAGCGGTCTCGGCTGGCAAAGATTAGTTTCATCTTCGTGCCAGGGCATGCGGGAGTACAAGGAAATGAGCGGGCTGACAAGCTCGCAGGTGAGGCTACTGTGGAGGGCGGACGCGCCATGGACCAGGCTGACATTCTGAATGCTCTACGAGAAGTGAGACTTTTGCAAGAACCAAGTGATGACTGTGAATCTACAACAATGGTCAGACTGCGAGAGCAGCAAATTAAAAGAGGGGTGGCCAAACAAGAACACTACGCAGGAAGCCAAAGAAGATTGATAAACCAACACAGAACTGGCGTCGTTAGCCGCTACACGCTGCGGGATTTGCTGAGGAGGGGATCCGAGCACTTATGGACTGAATGGTCCGATGTGCAACGAGGATGATCTGTCGACTAACTAACTAACTAACTAACACCCCATTACATAAATGTATGTGATGATGTAGGTTTTGAGCTATAAATGTTCTAAATGGTTTTATGAATATTTACATATATATTTATTTAGTTAGAACTGATATATGTTTATGTAACATGCCATCATCTATCATCATACCATCATATATTATGACTTGAATGTATGTTTATATGAATGTATAGACATATGTGTTTGAGATGTGTAGACGTAGATACTACCCATCTCCGTTCGTTTCATTCCAGATCTCTTAGGAGCAATGGACAGTCAACAACCCATGTCAGGAAGTGACTTAGCCTTGTGAGGGACCAATTTGGACTCCTTCAATCTGACAGTGAACTGCGTCTCACTGGGGGAAGCATGACCTATGTGACCTCTTAAGTTACGTATACCATAATATCATCATCATCATCATCATATGATCATCAATACTAGAAATAATAAACACAGTTGTTGTATTTTAAAACTCAATTTGTCCGTATAATTCTAAATGTTTATAAATGTTTGTGTAGCGTAATCAAGTACACACATTATTGTATCATTTAGTGGGGGTTCACACATATTGTCCAGAAGTGGGAATCTATGTCCGGGAGGTATCTTGCCTATGCAGTCATAAGTAACCAGATTACGTTGCATGTCTTAACTCCTCCTTTCTCACTTCTGGTGATACCAAGTACAGCCAAATCTATATAGATATATTCTATCTTCAACGAGCCACTTCTTGGCTGTTTTCTTGAGTATCAGGGACAGTGTCTTAAATCAGCATAACAGACATTTGTTCCACGTTTTCTCTCTGGGATCTGGGGTAGAAATTAGTTCCTTCTGACAGAGTTAGGGGATCTTAAACTGCACCCAGAACTTAACACCAGCAGAAGAAAATGATGTTGGCTGGGTGGTTGCCCAACCGGGAGCTACCTCAAGCCAGTTGGTGACATATTGGTCTGCTCGTCCGCTATAGAATCCGGGAGTAAACCCTAGAACACTTTGGTTCGCTCGCAAGGAACGAACCTATTTCAAATCTGTTAGTCTGGTATTATTCCGGTCTTGCCCATGGATAGAACCTAGGTCATTCTCACTTACATTCTTAGCAGCATTAGTTAGTTATAATTTATTTCTAATGTAATAGCTTGCTTTAGTGTAGGCAAGATTTTGACACATTAGGACTTCTTATCCATGATAGAATCAGAGAATAAATTCTAGACTATTGATTTTCATAAACCATTCTTTCATTCTTCACCCATTACATTTGCTAAGTTTTAACTTAGGAATTTGTTTCTAGGGAAGTCTGTAGAATTTAAATAACTTGTTAAAAAGTTAATAATGGATAATATCATATGAGTTAATTTACATCATTCACCACTGTAGAATTAATAATCACATTAATTAGTGATATTAATTAGTTTATTGATGATTTACTTGATGATTTTTTGATTACATGCTTTATCATTTGATTTAATCATGAATAATTTGATAATGCTTAGTTAATTCAGTGTATAACGGACTGCTTTGCATCAACTTTCTCACTCTAATTCACTACTATCATTCTCATAGCAGTGTCTGTTCCTCTTGTCACTATCCTGCTCTAGTATAAATCTAACTAGCTCTGTAGGGTAATAATATAATTACTTGCCTGAGTTAAGCTGAGAAGAGATCATGGATGCACGCACAGATTTCTTAGAGTCCGCTAGAGGATGGGGCATAAGGCTCGGCTTAATAGGAGAGAAGCTAGAACTATTTATCAGAGATGAAATGGATTGGTGGGACAAAGAAGATGAACAAATGATGAAAAGACTTGCAGAATTAGAAGCAGATATGCGTCACAAAGCTGAAGAAGATGAGATTAAGAAGAAGCAAATTGAAATACTGAACGTGGAGGAATCTACCAGCTCGATTGAGGAAAAGCCAACCACTCAAGCCGAAACTCTGATAGAAAGCGGGGAAGCTGACCGTCACAAAGAAGAGGCATGCATTCCTTCGCAAATCCCCATGGCTCAGAAAAACAAAAACTTGCGCACAGAAAGGCAGATGCTTCCCACCTCAATTCCGAAAAATAAACGGAATCGGAGGAAATGTACCAAGCGTACAGTAAACAGTCACAAACGTGATAAATGTTTACACCGCAATGAAAGCGGATTAGCTGGCTTGGCAACCCAGCAATCTCAGGAGCTTCCTAAGACTTCCCAAAGGAGAAAAATCCAGGAGGAGGAGGACCTGAGGAAAACTATTAAAGAGATCGAAGGCGAGACCTTACCCGACTCTTTTATTCCCTTCAGTTCAGAGAAACTAGGAGTGGAAATGAATTCAATTGAGACCGGAATGGATGTAAAACAGGATTCCATTGTTTCTCACGGTGTGGCCACACAAGATGAAATAATTATCAGTTTGAATTACTTATCTCAGGTGGGATATGGCATTGAAAATGACATCCCACAACATTCACTTCTATTGGATTTGGAACAAGAAAACCAGACCAGGGAGAGAATACTTCAATTGGACTTGGCACAAGAGAGCCCGGCCATGGAGGAAAAACAAGACACGGAGGAGAATTCTTACGATGTCAGTATCTTGGAGTCTTTCACAAAGGAATTTCAAGATATACAAAGCATTCATGTAGATAGTACTACGGACTCTGATTCAGGGACGATACACATGTCTACTATCAACAAAGAAAATACTTCTTGGGACAGGATGAAGGTAATACCTATCATCAACACAGCTGAAGCTAACAGGGAATCACAGTTGATGGACTCTGCAGCGGAACAAGCCAGGAGCGGTTGGTATACTCAACACTCAGGACCTTGTTTACCTTTCACTTCAACCAATGTTGGATGTGTAGAACAGCTGTTTATGTATACTTCTACAAGGAGTGATACAAATTCACAGTTCTGGGGGAACAACATGATTTCTCAAAGCTGGACAACTTCTAATAGCCTTATACTTTCAAACACAGATTCAAAATGGAAATCTGTTGAAGAGGAACTCACCTGGATAAAGAATTATCGAAGGAAGAAAACTCTTAAATCAGGAGGGAGTAAACGGACGCCCTACCAAGTAAGAGGCAAGTATGAGTTGAATGCACATCATAAAATTATGATGTTTAGCAAATGTCCTGCCAAAAGGAGATTAAAGGATTTTATTATGATCTTTGGCCGACGGAGGAAAAGAAAATGGAGCAACATTACTGCAACAAATTCTTATAAGAAAACACTGATGGCACTTCCTCTGCTGATAGGACAAGGGCCAGAAATGGAGTGGACAATAACAGTCTCTCTGCGGCGCAGGAGAATCTTGTTATACATTTTGCAATTTCCCGGCTGGGAAAAAGTAAAACCTCCAGAGGACAGGACATTACCGAGCAATAGCCCGGAAATCCGACACAACACCAGGAGCAAAGATTTGCAAGATTTATCCTGGGAGAATGGACATGGGATATTTCTTTTGACTCATAGAACATCCCACTGCCACAAAGAATATTGGGAACCCAGACTTGGAGGCAGTTCGAGAATGGAGAGAACTTAGATACATTCTTGAATGCTGCCGAGGCTCTGTTATAGGCTTCACTAATGAACCTACTTAAATTGGGGAGCTATGTGACGGGACAGCCCCAGCAGCATCCGAATGACACAAATTAAAAAGGAACTAAAGAGCCCACAATAATTTTCTATCATTCTCTAAAAGCATAAACGTCCACCAGAAAATGATAGAAATGCAATAAGATTGAAAACAAGAGGAAAATACTTTTTGACCACGCACGCCCCATCATTTCTGTAATGCTAGGTCTGAGAAAGCTTTGATGTACAGATCAAACGTAAAACCCAGACACCACGGCACCAGTCGGCACCAGTCGGCGGGCGCTATCAAAGGTTGAAAACTACTCACTGTTTTCAGTTGATACATCGCGGAGCCAGTCAGTTGAGATTGACGTGTTAGTTTACAATTCTGGGGTTGGAATAGGGGCAGACACCTAACACCTTAGTTCAACA
Organism: Cepaea hortensis; assembly: GCA_963921405.1. Lineage (NCBI taxonomy): Eukaryota > Metazoa > Mollusca > Gastropoda > Stylommatophora > Helicidae > Cepaea > Cepaea hortensis. The sequence goes on from OY992879.1 coordinate 150,677,275, forward strand.
GGACCTAACGTGTGAACCAGCCACGGCAGAATGGGAGATAAGAGGGTCAACCAGACCCGTCTGAAATAACACATGCGGTAAAAGTCCAGACATTGGGGAGACGGGACAACGTCTGTAGTTGCCACCACAAAGGAGCAATTAGGACCAGATGCTTAACACCTCTCCGCAATACTACGGGGCAAAGTAGGAACACATGGCTGACACATTCCTGCCAGCAACCGGGAAGGCTGGTGTTACCAGCCTATTGGAATGTAATGACGCAACTGCATTGCCGCCAAAGCAAGTTTCATTGTTTCAGGCGTGGGGGGGCATCGGTCAATTTGATTGACACATGAAACTACCCTTCACAGGAAAGGAGGAGGGGTGAAAAGAATTTGGCACTTAATCCATCGGGGTAAATCGTCCTACATGAAAAATAGGTGGAGCTAACAGGAACGTGGACATAGTAATTAGCTAACGTGGAAACTAGCCTGGGATGAAGAGAATAAAACTATGAGCAGGGACAACAATCCTCAGACGCATTCACAATAGCGTACCAGGGAAACCGGAATTTTAATTTCTGGTGAGAGATTACCCTCTCGTTTTGTTACTTCGATACAATGTCGTATGACAGGATTTCCTAGCTAAACCCAGGTAATACCATTACTCTGATTAGTTTGTCTGCTAGTCTGAAGGCTTGTGTAGTTTCTTGTTCTGCATATTCTCCAAAACTTTACACTGGTGGATTTTCTTTGTACTTAATGTTCCAGTTCTAGCTTTACGATTTCACTGAGAACTATTTTCTTCTTTCATTCACCACTTGGTTGTCTGATTTGTTGTATGTGATAATTTGGAGAAATCCATTATCCAAGCTACATGAGCGTGTGGCTTATGCATGTACAGGAGATACATTTAGATTCATCCTGTATGATGTTAAACATTGGGGAGACTGACTACTTAGGAGAAATTCCTGAGAGCTACCAGTCTCTTGATAGCGTCCAAATTAACGTTGATTATTTGGACCAACACTTTGAGTGCCTACCAAGATTGTGGTGAAATCACTTGGTTTGAGGAATGGCACCAGTTCACCTTGTCTTCATGATGTCTGCATGAGGACAGACATGACTTAGGACATTCAATATCCCAGACAGATTCAGGGAAGGCATTTAATGTTCAACAGGACTGTGCGACCAGCCCTTCCGACAAGACAGTATGAATGAATCAGAAAGGGAAAGAGTAAGTGAGGTGAACTTATATGGGAAACACCCCATTACCAGTCTCTTGATAGCGTCCAAATTAACGTTGATTATTTGGACCAACACTTTGAGTGCCTACCAAGATTGTGGTGAAATCACTTGGTTTGAGGAATGGCACCAGTTCACCTTGTCTGCATGATGTCTGCATGAGGACAGACATGACTTAGGACATTCAATATCCCAGACAGATTCAGGGAAGGCATTTAATGTTCAACAGGACTGTTCAACAATGTTCAACACGTTCAACACTAATGTTCAACACTTCCGGTTTCAAGATGGCGACGGACGGTCGTGTTGTTTTGTGTTCGTTAACTTTTTCGCGTAGGGGATGGATTTATTCATTTCTTGCGTGTAATTGGTGTGCCAGGATGTAAAACCAGGAGTTTCTACTCAAGATCTGCGCGGGTGCTACGGAGTTCGTGCATCGAGCGAAGCCATCCTTGAGTGAATTTTCAGCAGCGTGTGTGGTTCTCAAAAGTCTGTGTTTACGTTTTTTCAACATGGCGGAACAACGTGTGTGTTCCGAGCGATCAGCAGTCAACATACCGAAGCGGTGTGGTAGCCGCGCAGGGAAAAAGAAGCCAGGTAAGCGCGGTGGCTTGAGACGTTTTAGACTCAAGTGTCACCGTCTAGGACTCAGGAACATCCGTATTCTATATTGGAACTGTGCCAGTGTAAAACAACGGGGCTCTATTTTAGAAACCCTAGTTTACAGGAACGACATTGTAGCACTCCAGGAGACGAGACTGGGCGATCAGCTACTCCGAATTGCCGGCTTCAAATGTTTCTACAACAGACGACATCTGGGAACGGCGATTCTCGTTCGCGACAGCATGGTGGCGTCAGAGCTAGACATGTCCAGTTGGAACAGTGACGATATACAAATACAGGCGTTGAGAGTTCATTCCAGTATACCATTCGTGTTGGTTAATGTTTATGCCCGCAATGCGAGTGTGGACGCCCAGAAGTGGCAGTGCTTAAGTGGCATATTAGGCCACGAGAGAAATGTTATTTTCTGTGGTGACTTCAACGCTAAAGGCATATCATGGGGAAACACTTCCTTCAATACACAAGGGGAGGAGCTTGAGACTGCACTGGAAACCATCGACCTGGTTTGTATCAACAGCGGCTGTGTCACCAGGACAGCAAGCCGTCCAGGCGATGAGGACAGTGCTATTGATCTGGCGCTAGTTTCACCTTCACTCACTACAGTGTGTAGATGGGGTGTCCTAGGACACCATGGCAGCGACCACCACCCATGCAGCATATTGGTGGAGAAAGGCAGAACCAGGCAGCACAAGCTAAAGGTAAAGACGTTCCAGTATGACAGTACAGGGCAAGATGTGGTGAGTAAAATAAGACGTGACAAGCGCAGAACGTTTCAGGGCAGGAAAAAAAGCTGGGAGCAGCCACCGTGGTGGAGTTTCGAGGTGGAGAAGGCTTGGGTGGATAAGCGTAGTGCTGTAAGGAGATGGCAAAATGCCAAGAAGAACAGAGCTGGTCATCCTAGTCCCTGCTTGCACTTAGAAAGAGAGATGCACACAAAAGTAAGCTATTTCAAAAAACTGGTCAAGGTGGTTAAAAGCGAAAAATGGGCAGAGGTGTGTCAAAGAGTAAGCACAGACAAGTCACTGAAATTGTTCTGGCGACTACATAAAAGCATGAGTGGTGTAGTCAAGAATAAGAGCATTTCTGACTTCCAAGGTGCTGACCTCATCTGGCAGAGGACTGACGAGGACAAGGGCAAAGCCCTCTTTGAACGCTACCTTGAGCAGAGCAACCAGACAGACATGGGAGGGCGGAATCTGGCCAAGGAGGTCACCTCAGACAGATGCAAGGCCCAGAACACTTCGGATGAAGACACAGTGACAGTGAAAGAAATCAAGGCTGTGCTTCGACGATCAAAAAACAGTGCTCCAGGTCCTGATGGCATAAGATACGACGACATAAATAGGTGTACCGACAATGAGCTAGAGAAACTAGCAGACATGTACAACAACAGTATAGGGAGTGCTAGCATCAAGGAGGAATGGTTACACAGCTATCTGATTCCCTTGCCGAAGCCTGACAAAGACCACAAAAAAATTCAGGGATATCGAATTATAACCATGCAGAATACAATAGGCAAGCTGCTGGAGAAGGTAATTGCCAGGAAAATATCAAGCCAACTAGAGAGGCAAGGTGTTTTCCCACCTACCCTGGGTGGGTACCGTCCAAAAAGAGAAACCTGGACCAATGCAGCAGTCTTTGCCCACGATGTCTATGAAGGTTTCCACTCAGGCACTGAAACCGTTGCTGCAGCGATTGATCTTGAGGACGCATACAACAGAGTACCACTGGATTTTTTAATGTTTCAGTTTCTTGAACTAAACGTAAGCCCATTCCTCCTTAGTTGGATCGCTGCAGCCCTCTTCCAACGGAAAGTAGTTTTTAGATGTGGCAGTTGGACTTCGGAACCAACAACAATATATCCTGGCCTACCACAGGGATCACCATTATCTCCGGTACTGTTCAACGCCTACACAGTGAGAATCACCAGTGAGCAGATCACTGGACCTGGCAGGACATTGTCATATGCCGATGATGTTTTAGTGTATCGTCAGGGTAAGGATAGAGAGGAGGTTGCTGTGGAACTACAAACCGAACTCAATCTCATAAGTACTTGGTGTGATGAAGCTGGGGCAATGGTCAACCCAACAAAGGCAACAGTGACTTGGTTCTCGTTGAATAATCATATTGTCAACAATCCAACACCAACTGTAATGCTGTGTTCAGAGACGGTGGAAAGAACGCAGGCAATGAATTACCTGGGGATACGGTTTGATCGAAGCCTTGCTTATAATGTGCACATAGACCAGGTGATAACAAAGGCCAAGCGGGGTTTGGCAGCGATGCGGGTGATGGCGGCAGCAAACTGTGAGCAGCGCCATCTATGTCTTCTGTACGAGGGGCTGGTCATGTCTGTTTTGGAGTATGCAATGGCAATCCTGACTCTCAGCCATAAGCAGATAGAAAGGATGGAAAGGATACAGAATGAAGCTATGCGCATTATTCTTGGATGTACAAGAGATACAGCATGCAGGGCGATGCGCTACCTTCTTGATTTTCCAACCATTGAAGAGAGAATGCAAGTTTGCAGGGCACGCGCCTACCTCAGAATTAACGCAAACACACAGCATCCACTGCATAGTGAAATTAGGAAGGTGAAGGGCAGCAGGTTAAAAAGAGGACGGTCGTGGATGGGTCAAGCCGAAGACATTCTTCAACAGGTGTGTTCACTTGAGGACTTAGAACCTGGCGAGGAGTGGGTGCAAGTGCCAACAGACTTCTGCACATCCTTTTCAGTTTGCATCCAACTAGATAGAAAATGCAGACAAGAAAATCCGGCTGCTGTGGAGGCTGAAGTACAAGCGTTGATTTTCGAGAATTCGCTAGACAGTGACGCGGTCATCTACACAGATGGGTCGGTCGTCCGACATGTGAGAAGCTCATGGGCCTTTACAGCTCGGGCCGGAGGGAGAATTGTGAAGGAGGACTCTGGTGCTTTCACTGAAACCACAAGTAGCCTGACCATGGAAGTCATGGCAGTAAGTAAAGCAATAACATGGCTCGAGACACAGACATTCACTAGGGCTTGTTTCCTTAGCGACTCAATGAACATGATCAAGAGGATAGAGGAGGGGTCGATCCGAAGAGAATGGTTGCTGCCTCTGAAGCGGTCTCGGCTGGCAAAGATTAGTTTCATCTTCGTGCCAGGGCATGCGGGAGTACAAGGAAATGAGCGGGCTGACAAGCTCGCAGGTGAGGCTACTGTGGAGGGCGGACGCGCCATGGACCAGGCTGACATTCTGAATGCTCTACGAGAAGTGAGACTTTTGCAAGAACCAAGTGATGACTGTGAATCTACAACAATGGCCAGACTGCGAGAGCAGCAAATTAAAAGAGGGGTGGCCAAACAAGAACACTACGCAGGAAGCCAAAGAAGATTGATAAACCAACACAGAACTGGCGTTGTTAGCCGCTACACGCTGCGGGATTTGCTGAGGAGGGGATCCGAGCACTTATGGACTGAATGGTCCGATGTGCAACGAGGATGATCTGTCGACTAACTAACTAACTAACTAACACCCCATTACATAAATGTATGTGATGATGTAGGTTTTGAGCTATAAATGTTCTAAATGGTTTTATGAATATTTACATATATATTTATTTAGTTAGAACTGATATATGTTTATGTAACATGCCATCATCTATCATCATACCATCATATATTATGACTTGAATGTATGTTTATATGAATGTATAGACATATGTGTTTGAGATGTGTAGACGTAGATACTACCCATCTCCGTTCGTTTCATTCCAGATCTCTTAGGAGCAATGGACAGTCAACAACCCATGTCAGGAAGTGACTTAGCCTTGTGAGGGACCAATTTGGACTCCTTCAATCTGACAGTGAACTGCGTCTCACTGGGGGAAGCATGACCTATGTGACCTCTTAAGTTACGTATACCATAATATCATCATCATCATCATCATATGATCATCAATACTAGAAATAATAAACACAGTTGTTGTATTTTAAAACTCAATTTGTCCGTATAATTCTAAATGTTTATAAATGTTTGTGTAGCGTAATCAAGTACACACATTATTGTATCATTTAGTGGGGGTTCACACATATTGTCCAGAAGTGGGAATCTATGTCCGGGAGGTATCTTGCCTATGCAGTCATAAGTAACCAGATTACGTTGCATGTCTTAACTCCTCCTTTCTCACTTCTGGTGATACCAAGTACAGCCAAATCTATATAGATATATTCTATCTTCAACGAGCCACTTCTTGGCTGTTTTCTTGAGTATCAGGGACAGGGTCTTAAATCAGCATAACAGACATTTGTTCCACGTTTTCTCTCTGGGATCTGGGGTGGTAATTAGTCCCTTCTGACAGAATTAGGGGATCTTAAACTGCATCCAGAACTAAACACCAGCAGAAGAAAATGATGTTTGCTGGGTGGTTGCCCAACCGGGAGCTACCTCAAGCCAGTTGGTGACAGTATGCAAGCTATACAAGGTAATGAACATATAACACATCAAATAACAATGTAGATAATGAACATTTAACACAACAAATAACAAAGTAAATATGATTGATTGATTGATTTAGGAATCGACATCACAGCATTCGGGGCATTCCCATAAGTGCTCCGTCCCCATCCTCAGCAGCCAGTGAAGAGTTCCAACACTAATAGTACCAGTAGCAATCTGATTATAAGTCCGTCTCGCTTTTCCTCTGAGCGTTGAGCGTCGGCCAGATCCCTTCGTCACCCCTCGTTGTCTCATTCTTCCCAGACCATGGTAATCCATTTGCTCCTCCGAGGTGTGCACGTGCTCCCACAAGGCCGCAACCACGTCTGCCTTGTCATGTATCAATACTCCACCAAGTTCTGCAGAGCCAGCCAATCTGTCCGCCTGTTCATTTCCCAGCGCTCTGGCATGCCCCGGAGAAAAGATCCAGGCGATGCTTGTCACCCGTGACCTCCGAAGCGAAGCAAGCCACTACGCACGAAGTCTGCCCGCCCTCACCCTCGTCAGCATGCTTTCTGAGTCAGTTACAATCACGATGTGTGTGTGTGTCGTATTCTCCATCCAGCGGAGAGCCGCAGTGACTGCCTCCACTTCCATTCTTAAGATGGATGTTGTTGTATCATATGCCAGGCTCTCCTGCCCCAAACATCGACCATTAGCTTTATCTATGAACCCCCAACAAAGTAGATATACTAATGCTTAGTGAAAATGTTAATTTTGTTTAAATTCGAACAATTCTAGTTAAAGAGAAAATGTTTCATCATCCTTTAACTTCAATGTAACATTAAGTCTATATATGTTCTTTTGATCACTGGGCCTGTGGTCGAGTGATCAAAAGAAGTGCACCATTGAAAACCTTGACTGGAGAAACCATAACTGATAAGAAACAGCAGATGGACAGATGGGTAGAGCACTATTTGGAACTTTACTCAAGTGAGACCAAACTAGCGGATGATGCCCTCAACGCCAAAGAGGCTCTACCAACTCTTGACCACCTGAACTTACTTCTAACCATAATAGAAGTTAAGTGTGCTATAAATGAACTTGCATCTGGCAATGCTCCAGGTAAGGATGGGATTCCAATAGAGGTTATCAGGAGTGGGCAAGACACACTCACTCTACAGATCCACCAGCTAATAGAGCTATGCTGGCGAGAAGGACAAGACCCACAGGATTTCAAAGATTCAAGCATCATAACAATATACAAGAACAAGGGCGATCGGAGCGACTGCAACAACTATAGGGGTATCTCATTTCTGTGTATTATTGGAAAAGTATTTGTCAGAATTGATCTGCACAGACTTCAAGTACCGGGAGATCAAGGCTACCCTGAATCACAGTGTGGCTTTCGACAGAACCGGTCTACCACTGATATGATATTCTCATTGTGACAAATGCAAGAAAAATGCCGTGAACAGAATCAACCACTGTTTATTGCCTTCATCGACCTCACAAAGGCATTTGATTTAGTCAGTCGTGAGGGCCTGTTCAAGGCACTAAAGAAGATTGGCTGCCCACCAACTCTTCTGTCCATTGTGGAATCGTTGCACACAGGCATGAAGGGTATTGTCATGTGGTAAATGACAGGCGTCTAGATTAGGAACTGATGTGCACACATGTAAGTCAACATAAACAGATAGAACGAGAAATCAGAGCACTAAGAAGCACAGTGAAAGCTGCGTCATGGAGTCGTATTGTTTGACAACGCGATTGTTGCAAGGACACACTTCAGCTTTACACTTTGACACGAACAGACGTTACACCTCAGATCTACCATTAGGGAACACTTCAGAGCTACACTTCCACATTCTTCGTTCACCAACACGTACTAGCTTAGCCAGACGACAATGAAGTCTTTCTGGTGACTGCCGTTTTCATCGACGATGAACTGTATTTTTCGTGGAGGACTTTTGTGTTGGCATTCTGGCGGCGGAATTATGCACAGTGTACCTGTGCGGGCTGTTGCCTTGCCGACACTCTTGTCTATTCCATTGTTCACATGGGGCAGTGAGGAGCATTTTGTGATATTCACTGGCACAGGAATGGAGCAATATGGGGACAACCCGTTGCCGTGAAGTTGGAACCGCGACTAACTAACTAACTAACTAACGTAAGCTTATTCACGCCGACTCATTAACAGAACGCCGTCAACAGAATGTACTAGGCAGTTTTCGTGCATCCTTTTAATAAACCCACATTTGACCGAAATCCTTACATATTTTATGTAGTCTCGTTTACAACTAGAAAATATATAGACTTAATGTTACATTGTAGTTAAAGGATGATGAAACATTTTCTCTAAAACTAGAATTGTTCGAATTTAAACAAAACTAACATTTTCACTAAGTATTTATATATCTACTTGGTTATTTGCTGTGTTAAATGTTCATTACCTTGTATTGCTTGCATACATGTTCTGTAGAATTGTGGTAACGGGACTTAAAATGTGGTGGTTTGTTATCTATTTCCTTACGTCGGTGTATTCGAATTGGAATGTAGAAATATGCTAGTGAGTGTTGGTCTGGATGATTGATGATGTCTCATACATGGTTGATTACTAATGCTTGTATGTTGTTGTGCAAGTCTTGTAGTGCTAGTCCTCCGTGTTTCCTATCGTGTATTAATGGTTTGTGTTGTTTTACTGTGAATTGTGTTGTTGGAGATTAAATTTATGGTGTTTTTGTTTATGTGTGTAATTGTCTGCTTTGGGGTATTTAACACTGTAGCTAACTATATTATCTTAGGAATGAAGAAGGTGTTTACAACTGTGCTTCTTCCAAAAAATGGGTGACTTGTATTTATACCTATGTAGTGTCAGAGTCTCACCCGGAGTTACAACGCGTTGTCTGTACCAACGCCATACAAGGCAACGCTGAACTATGATAAACACTACAGTTATAACGCGGCGTCGTCGACAACGCCAGGCAATCAACACTGAGCGATGCTAAGCAGTCGGGGGTCAGCTGGAATACAGCGTGAACATTGGGGGTCACGCAAGCTGACTCGAGCACAACTGAGGCGTGTGCTAAAAGGCCAGTTAGACTGGGCTTGAGCGCCGTACCGGACAGACGTGTGAATGCGGCCTGAGAGTTTGTGCATGTATTGATCGATAGCCTGTATGACCGTTGGAGATGGAACGCCTGTGTGTTTGACTTGTAAGTGGAGTGCATTGATGTATTATTATATTGATGTATTGATTGCTGGTATTTATGATCTATTTGGTATTGTGGATTGTGATTGCGCGACGCCTGTATTGTTTCTGATGTGTGCAGTGCGCGAATAAAGAGCGCGAATTATATCATCGGTTATTCGCCTCACTTTATTTGATAATCATATTTAGTATCACACTTGTCAAGATACGAGCCACAGTTCTTGCTCTACGCAAGACTCTGACAAGTGCGAACGTGGGGTCTTCGTCCTCATTGGATTTGAACCGGTAAATAAGAAAAGTACAGTGTTAAATAAGTGCGAACGTGGTGACTGTTGTCGAATTTTTTTGAGTCAATTGTTTGTATATAGTGCTAGTTTTGAACAAATGCGAGCGTGTAGGTAATAAATTAACAGATAAATACTATCTTTCGGGGTGATTTATTGGAACCATAAGTGCGTCTTCGGACTTAGTAAATTCCAACCGATTTAGTGAAGTAGATAAAATCAAAAATGGCGGCCATGTCCTTGAACGTCATTGAGTAGAAGTAGTGTAAGTGGAAGGTCTGGAAAGTGTGAAAAGAGAGTTGTTGAGTGTGGTGAAACGACTAACAACAATACTTGACGACATACAAACCTACAAAAACTTAAGTGACATTACATACACCTCACACTTGCACGTGTTCTAATTTCTCTTGTTCCAAAAATAACAGGTTGTTTAGTGTCATCTACACCTGGCCCTAGTAAACTCCGAATTTTTTGTCGACCTGAATTAAAAACTAGTGTGGTTTCGGGCAGTACTGAGCAGCCATTGTCCGACACATTGTCTCAGGAGTACTTGAGTATAAAATTTTTTTTTCTCTTCCTTATACTTTCGTTCATAAGGCCTAAACATAAGCTGTAATATTAAGTACTGTAAACTCTTGAACTTAAATTACTAACAACATTATTAATTTTGTGTCTATCTATTTCATCATACATATTGTTCATCATGTCTAGTTTAAACGAGTACATCGAAATGGGTTTAAAGATGAACCTTTCTGGTGAAGAGTTAAGGGCCTGGAGTGAGAAAACGTTTGCAGAATACCTCCTACTACAGGAGAAGGTTAATGAACGTGATGAGAGAGCAGCCGAAAGATCTTTAAAACTTAAGCAAGCAGAAACAGATGCAGAAATAAGAAAAGCTGATATTTTAGCCCAAACCAAGAAAGAAGAGCTTGAAGTACAGCTAAAAATTGAACAGCTGAAAGCAGAAACTTCCAAAGAAAAGGAAGATAGAAAATCTGACAAAGTTCAGCCATGCAAGAAATACCAAGGGCTGATTAAAAGTTACACCACAGGTGATTGCATAGCAGCTTTCACACAAAATTTTGAATGTATTATGGATCATTACCAGATCCCAAAGTCAGAATGGAGTATAATATACATGAGAAGTCTTTCTGGAGAACCTCTGAAAGTGATAGAGTCTATTCCAAATGACCTGAAGAAAGATTATCAGTATATTAGGACAAAAATTATGTCTCATTTTCTGCTAGATGAAGCAGGCTACAGAGAACAATTTGGTAAATTGTCTCCTAAACCAACACAAACGTTCTCTGATTAAATCTCAGAAATACAGAATGTTTTTTCTAAGTGGCTGTCAGCAGCAAAAGTGAATGGTAATTTTGATAGATTGACAGATCTTATTTTTAGAGATACAATTATCACATTTCTCCCACCTCCATTTGCGAAATTTCTATTAGAATGTCAGTGTGAAAGTGTACAACAGATTGAAAGTCGTGGCTCAGGTTATTTTTCAGCCAATAAACAATGTTTCATTACTGGTCTGACTAGCACAGAATTTGTAGCAGCCGCTACATATGATAGATCTAAGTCAGTGCCCTACAACAAACAAAAGCCCTATAGGCAATCTGCTGAACAGTTTAACCAATGCAAATATTGCCATTTGTCACACAACGAAAGTGAAATGTGTGGCCAACATCCTGGATACATGTCTTACTTACAAAACTACATAGCGAAGCAAGACAACGAAAGAAAGATATACTGACGTGTCACCAAATGCTTCCTTTGTAAGGCGTACGGCCATTGGCGGTAAGATTGTAAAGCCAAAGCTATGTCCAGAAAGGCTAATGCAGCCATGATTGATAGTTCTTCATCAGAAGATGAAAGTGTAGAAGATCACCCTGTAAACGCAGCACACTCTATTGATGTGTTTCAACACGACAAATGTACTATCTGTGATCAATTTCACGAGGATGGCATTTTGACATGCGGCCATTCCATACCTGTTACAAATGAGGAAGCCAATTTAGTAGTCAACTCCCAAGGTAAATTAAATATCCACCATGGGTATATTAATGGTAGAGTTTCCACCGGTTTACGTGATAGCGGCAGTACCCTCATTGGCATTAAGAGAGACTATATCTTACCATCACAATATAGTGGTAAATATGTTACATGCAGAATTTTCTCGGGTAACATCGAGAGATACACGCTTGCATGGGCATACATAAGTACACCATTTCTTACAGGAAAGGTCAAATGCGCATCATTAACCAATCCGTGTTGCGATGTCATCATTGGTGACCTTCCTGAGGTAAATGATATGCCACATGACAGTATTATATCCACTGTCACTTGTAACATTGATAATACCATTTCACCTTCATCACAAATCACCATTCATGATGTATTAACACCTGTAAATGAATGTATGTATGCCAATTCGGCAACGCCAGCACATGAATGTAGTTGTTTGAATGTAACACCAAGTTGTAATGTAAATGATAACCTTGATAATACAAATGCAGTAACCAGATCTACTGCTCAAATGCAAGATTGAATCGATCAGACAGAGGCTTTACAGCTAATAAGCCCAGTTGTAACATCTCCTGGAACAACCAGGGAGAAATTTATAACAGCTCAAAAAGCCGATCGATCTTTGCAAAAGTATTTTAAACTAATAGGCCAAAAGCCACGAGTAGCAAAGAACGCTAAATGGTATTTTGCTCTGAAAAACGGAATTCTGACACGGTACTATACCAAAAGTTACTACAGAACAAACGGTGCTACCTTCAGAAAACTGCAACCAGGCATTACAGCTAGCGCATGACATACCCTTTGCAGGGCATATGACGTATGCTAAAACACGAGCAAGGTTACTTACTCAATTCTATTGGCCTAAATTTTGCAGTGATACCAAACTGTATTGCAGATCGTGTGACATCTGCCAAAAGCTTGTTAAAAAGGGGAAACACCCGCAAGCAGAACTGCAAATCACTGATTTGGCAAGTAGACCGTTTGAAAAGATCTCGGTCGATATAGTTGGTCCTCTTAACCACATAACATCAAGAGGAAACAAATATATTGTAACAATAATTGATTTATGTAGTCGGTGGCCAGAAACCATTCCGATGAAGAACATAACTTCCAAAGACATCATGGAAGTATTCTTCCATATTTTTGCAAGGGTAGGATTCCCTGATACCATCCTTTCAGATCGGGGTAGTCAGTTTATTGCCGCAGCTACACGAGCCTTTACTAAGATGTTGGGGGTGAAGCAATGTTTTAACAGCCCGTACCACCCACACTCCACGGGTATCATAGAAAAGATTAATGGCGATCTTAAACATATGCTCTCAAAAGTAACCAAAGAACATCCCGAAGATTGGGACACGTATCTACCTGCTATTTTATTTGCATATAGGGAAGTGCCACATTCCAGCACTGGATTCTCACCATTTGAAATTGTATATGGTGCCAAAACACGAGGCCCATTATCTTTGTACCAGTCTATGCTGACTGAAAGTAAAACTATATCTACACCCATTTCATCGTATGAACATGTAACATCATTGCGCGATAGAATCATGAGATCATGTGTGTTAGCAAAAGAAGCACTACAAAAATCTGGTGCTATCTATCGACAATACTCTAACAGAGGAAATAGAACAATTACTCTGACGCCAGGACAGGACGTTCTTCTTCTATTGCCAAGTGACAGACATCTTCTCACAGACTCATGGCAAGGACCGTTTAAAGTGTTACGACAAATTTCGACAGTAGATTACGAAATTGCAATTAGGGACAAACACAAGATTTTTCATATTAACATGCTTAATCCATATTACCACAGGGACGGCGAACAAGTAGAGACCACAGCACGCACAACAATGGTGGACCAGACAGACGACAACGATACAGACGAGATACCAACACCAGTACTGGACACGACAACCAACCTAGAGGACATAAAGGTAAATCCCAAGCTGACGCAGACACAGACCGACAGTTGCAGACAAGTATTACAAGAATACAATACAATTTTTTTCTAACAACCCAGGACAGACAGACTTAGTGCATTATCATATTATTTTGACGTCTGACATCCCAATACAATTCAGACCATATTCCATTCCTATACACTACACAGACAAATTGAACCAAGAAATTCTTGATTTAGAAGCAAACCATATCATCCGACGTTCACAATTACATTTTTGTTCACCGATTGTCATTGTGAGAAAAAAGGACAACACAATAAGACTCTGTGTTGACTATAGGAAACTCAACAGCATTACACAGTTGGATTTAGAACCAATGAGCAACTGTGAAGACATACTAACTGAACTGACTGACTCACGTTACTTTACTAAACTTGACATAACAAAAGGTTACTGGCAAATACCTGTCCATGCTGACAGTATATATCTGACAGCATTTGCCACACCCTGGGGACTATACGAATGGTGCAAGTTGCCATTCGGGCTAGTTAATGCTCCAGCAACATTCGTCAGAATGACAAGACGACTTTTGACAGGCATTTCTAACATCATTTGGTACATGGACGACATTTGCATACATACAAAGAACATGACAGACCACATAACAGCACTATAGCAGACATTCGACAGGATTAGACAACATGGACTGACAATAAAACCATCCAAAGTTGATATAGCCTTTCAAGTAATTTCATTTTTGGGCTATAAGATCTCATATGGCTTTATATCAACTGACGATAACATCATGTCTAGAATTTTGAAATTGTCGCTTCCGACAACCAAGAAAGAGTTGCGAAGTTTGTTAGGTCTTTTGAATTATTATAGACAATTTATTCCTCATTTTGCTGAATTGACCAAATGTTTCACTGATTTACTAACAAACAAACATCCTAATGTCATTGTAAACAGCGAATGTTTAAGGCCTGCATTTGCGAAAGTACTATCTTATTTTTCCAGTGAACCTATTCTAAAATTACCCGATCTTAGCTCTATTTTCAGGCTAAGATGCGATGCGAGCTCCGTAGCCATTGGAGGGGTACTGCTTCAAGAGCACGACCAAATATTGTACCCTGTATACTACGTCTCTCGGAAATTGAACACCAGTGAACGAAATTACAGCACGCCGGAACTTGAAGCCCTCGCTCTTGTGTTCTCGGTACGTAAACTTTCAAAATTTCTTTTAGGTAAACACGTCATTATAGAAACAGACAATAGTCCGTTGACATTTATCACCAGTGGAACCCCAAGTAACCACAGAGTGGCAAGATGGTCCCTTCTTCTGCAGGATTATAGCTTCGAAATCAGACATATAAGAGGCTCACATAACTCACTGGCCGATCTTCTATCGAGATGTCCATACGACTCACCCAATAGCCAGGTAACACCCGAGCACATTGCAAATGGTGTATAAACTGCAAATTAAATTGTGCTCAACACCACAGCCAATTGTGACTTCAGGTCAGTTACGCTGTGAAGAACGGTGTGATAGGGAAAATTTAATCTCCCATTGTAAATAAATTGTGTACATACTATTATTATTATGTGAATGAATGTGTCGTATAATTGTGAGAGATGTGAAAGAATGCCATTAGTATTGTAAATATGTAATATTATAAGAAATAGGCACCACAAGTGTCACAGGACAGTACTACAGGACCCAAAGACTTACCGAGCTTGAACAGCGTTAAGTAATCCTGAGTACATCTACAAAGATGGTCCACGACGTTTTAACAAGTACGAATGATGACCATGACAACCTAATCCGAGAATAAGACGGAAGAAGCTATCCAACAGCTGATGACAAGAACTGGGTGCTCCGTATATTTAAAGTCCATCTAAAACGGAAGACCTTGATGTGAATGTCAATATAACGCATGTGTGCAACAACACAGCTCTACACTTTTGTTATATTTGCATATTAATTTGAAAGTTAGCAGACGATACTAAAATGTGTATAAATTTATGACAATTGTATGACAATTTGGGTATGAAACATTTCCATATACGAAATTGTATATGTCGAGTTTTGCTAGATGTAATCTCAGCATCGTAGCTTGATTTACGTTTTCACAATAGTGACCTTTTGTGCACTTTTGTCAATAAGTATCAAATTATGACACTAAGAAAGGAAATGTTACTTGTAATTTATTTTGTTGAAAGCATGATAAAATTACTGTCCCTAACTTTTGTTCCATAACCAAGGGACATAACTAAAAATTGTTGGTGATGTGTAAATATGTATTGAAACTACCATGTTTGCCTAATGAGTAACACGTCAAGGTGACGTCATGTGTATATGGGAAAACTTGCCAAAACTGAAGAACTTCATTGGATATTCTATGAGATACGGGTAGATGTCCAATGTCGGAGTTATCTTATAGGTAGATACTCACAGGCTGACCTGATTATTTGTAATTTTTCTTTTTGGTTGACAGTTAGGGGCAAGTTAGCCGTAACCTACCGGACTGGCTGTGTCTCAGCGAGGTAAAATCCATGGAATTGATTGTACATGACAAGTATGCTTGATGGATAGGCATGGAGATTGTATGCATATTGTTTACTAATCACCTGTACATGTTAAGAAAAAGCAAAGAGTTACGCCATATGAAGTGCAAAGTTCGATTCTGACAAGATAAAGAACAGCTATATAGAGTACATGAAAGGAAAACCTTTCATGAGGAAAGGGGGGGGGGAGAATGTCAGAGTCTCACCCGGAGTTACAACGCGTTGTCTGTACCAACGCCAGAAAAGGCAACGCTGAACTATGATAAACACTACAGTTATAACGCGGCGTCGTCGACAACGCCAGGCAATCAACACTGAGCAATGTGGGGGCTCGTCTTGCGTAGAGCAAGAACTATGGCCCGTATCTTGACAAGTGTGATACTAAATATGATTATCAAATAACGCGAGGCGAATAACCGATGATATCATTCGCGCTCTTTATTCGCGCACTGCACACATCAGAAACAATACAGGCGTCGCGCAATCACAATCCACAATACCAAATAGATCATAAATACCAGCAATCAATACATCAATATAATAATACATCAATGCACTCCACTTACAAGTCAAACACACAGGCGTTCATCTCCAACGGTCATACAGGCTATCGATCAATACATGCACAAACTCTCAGGCCGCATTCACACGTCTGTCCGGTATGGCGCCCAAGCCCAGTCTAACTGGCCTTTTAGCACATGCCTCAGTTGTGCTCGAGTCAGCTTGCGTGAACCCAATGTTCACGCTGTGTTCCAGCTGACCCCCGACTGCTTAACATCGCTCAGTGTTGATTGCCTGGCGTTGTCGACGACGCCGCGTTATAACTGTAGTGTTTATCATAGTTCAGCGTTGCCTTGTCTGGCGTTGGTACAGACAACGCGTTGTAACTCCGAGTGAGACTCTGACATGTAGTATATCTATAATTTGTTTTGTCAGTTTATAATTGTGTTTGTCAGTGAATGCCATGTTTCTCTGTATTTTTCTGGGATCGCATGGAAATGTGATTCCAAATATTTTCATTATGTTTGTGGCTGTTAGATCTGTATGGAAATCCGCTTTATTCTTCCACTTTTCCAGACCTATTATTTTAGACTTCTGTATGTTTATTTTGGACCCACTTCCTTCACAAACCAACTGTCTGAAGGTGTTAAGTATGTTCCTCATGGATTTGTTGGTTTTAGAGAAGAAAGGGGTGTCATGTGCATATGCAATTAGTTTCCGCTCCCCAAACATTTGTATAAATGTGCCTTTATGGTTGGTGTCCCGTCTAATTGCTTCTAAGCGTGGTTCTAGTGTGAGTACATACAGGATTGGTGATAGTGGACACCTGTCCCTGGTGTAAAAGGACAATTTTATGTCGGTCCGCGAAAGTGAAAAGTTTGGGAAGCACTGATGTAGGACATGATGCAAGTGTTGGGGAGTTCTTGTTTGTGAAAATCTTCTGTGCAGACGTTTAGAAGGAAATTGCCTAGGATAGGAGAGAAGTGGTGGTAAAATTCTACAGTGAGTCCACCTGGTCCTGGTGTTTTTGTATTTGATTGAGTGCATGTGTTATACATATTAATGTAAGCCTTCTGTCTAGCATGTCTTTAGCTTTGTCAGATAGTTTCTTTGTGTATTGTAAGAACCTATTTTGTGTTTGTGTGTTCTGCTGTCTCCCCCGATGGTGTTTCCACCTTGTCGTGGTGGGGGAGCTTGAGTTTCTCAATGACCCTGAGAGCTATGCCGGCGGTAGCGTAGCTACCAGCAGGGCTTCCCAAGCCGGAGAGGTCAAAGGGTAGAGAACAGACAAAGAGAAACACCCTGGTCCTCCAGGTTGGGGATTGAAGCGTGGGGTTAACATCCCCACCTTTGTAAAAACCTTTCTTTGTTACGAAACAAATTCATGAGCCTCGATATCGGACTGTTAACATATTAAGGCAGGAAATCAGACCCCTTCCAAATAACATCTGGCTTGAAACAGGGTGATGCACTATCGCTGCTACTCTTCAATCTGGCTCTAGAGAAAGTTGTATGGAAGATAAAGGAGGAATGTGATATTGGAGGAAATTCCAAGCTGCTTGGTTATGCAGATAATATATATATTATAGGGCAAAGTGAACAAAAGACATTGGAAATATTGACTCACTTAAAGGAAAAAGCCCAACAGATGGGGCTGGTTATCAACCAAGTTAAAACAGAATATATGGTAATTTCAAGAGACGGAATGGCTAAAAACTCTGGCCACATACAAATAGATAATATGACCATTAAAAGAACGGAAACATACAAATACCTGGGTACAATCTTCAACTGCTCCAACATCATAAGGGAAGAAATACAAACTAGAATCAACTCTGGAAATAAGATATACTATGTACTACAACATCTACTAAAATCAAATGCGCTATCTCGTAACACCAAAATCACAATATACAAAACACTGATCAGACCAGTTGTGCTGTATGGCTCTGAAACCTGGAGTACAACGAAAAGAGACGAAGCCTTGTTACAAATCTTTGAGAACAAAATTTTAAGACGCATCTTTGGACCCATTAGGGATACACAAAGTGGAGAGTGGAAAAGAAGAAGTAACAAAGACATTTATGATCTGTTTAAGTTCCCTCTAATCACTGGTATCATGAAGGCTAATAGACTACAATGGCTGGGGCATATAGAAAGAATGGAAGATAATAGGGAAACAAAACTCGCTTACACTCAGGAAATAAATGACCGTAGACCCCGAGGTAGACCAAGAAGACGGTGGAGAGATAATACATGTACAGACCTACAAGCACTTGGAATCAACGACTGACAAGAGAAGGTCCACCAGAGAGACGAATGGAGACGGATTGTATTTGCAGCAAAGAACCTCAATGGCTCGGAAAGCTGAAGAAGAAGAAGAAGAAGTGTTCTGCTGTATACAGGTCATTGTAGTATTGTTGGAATGTTTCTAACATATGTGTTTCCTCTATTTGTGTGTTTCCTTGCATGTCTATAATTGCTCCTATTTGTATGTTGCGTTGTATGTTTTGTTCTATTGCCCGGTGCTGTTTGCTGATAGTTTCTTGTGGCATGGTAAGGAGTTTAGTTCTAATGAATGCATCACATCCTGGTATTTTTCTAATTGTGATTCTAGTGGCTTGGCCACATGGCATGGACGAGACAGGAACACTGAGCTGATCCACGACTCTGGTGATCGAGTGAAATGGCGAATCATGACCGCCCACGCTTTCCGGCATGGCACATGATTGATTGATTGATTGATTCTAGTGTGTGTAGGTCTAGTGCATTCCTGTCGATCTGTTTTGTGAGTTCATTACTGTTTGTATAATTCGTTCTTGTTGTAGTCTGCCGTTGGCAATGATGGATGCAGATTGTTGTGCTCTATTACGTATTTTATTCTTTTGTAGATCCCCAATTTGTGTTATGTTGTCGGTGCGTTTACTATTAGTGTATGTTAGAATAAGTTGTTTTATGTGTTGCACATAACCTGTATGTTGGAGAAGTGTGTTGTTGAATTTCCAATATGGGGATCGTTTTGAGGGCTGTGCATTTGTAGTGCCTGTAGTGATATATGCCAGTACTGCTTTGTGATCTATGTCTGGTAATGTTTCTTGTATGTGTTTTGTGTGTATTATGTGGCGTGTTGCAGGTTTTATATTCTGTCTAGTTTGGCTGATCTATTGTGAACCCTATTTTTGTGTGTTGTTGCAAATTGATTATTTGGTTGTTTCGGGATTTGAAATTTAAATATTGAGCACAACCCACTACTGGAAACGCTGATCGTATTCTGGTATGAGCCTAAGGCCTATCCACGTCAATATGGAAGCACTAAGCACTATGTTGTTGCAAAGTTATTAGGGTGTTTGTGACATAAAGCGTCTTATATATTATGTGTGTCTAAGGTATTCCGAAGTACATCCTGTTGGTGTATTCCATTCTTGTCACTTCACCTTAATTGTGTATTGATTCCTGCTTTACCTCCCCCCCCCCTCCACTACTATATCCAAATCTGAGTGTACAACATTGAAATCCCCTACAAGGATAACATTTTGTCCTCTGTATGTTTGTGTTAGTAGGGCGTCTAATTCTTGTTACAAAGTTGGTTGATGACTGTAATTTGGTGGTGCATGTATGTTCACTATGGTGTATGCATGCATGGTATTTTCTACTTGTATTATGCAGATTCGTCCCTGGTCATCCGTGTGTGTTCTAATAATATCCTACCTGTCTGATGTCTGCAGTATAGCTGTTCCTGACCCGATTTTATGTATGCTAAACTAAATCATAACATTTTGAGACCTAGCTGTGTGGTGATATGTTGTGCGAAAGCTTTTGAACAAATGTTTGTTTCTTGTAGTAGTATGAAGTGTGGATTGTGTTTGCTTATAAGTGTGATGTTGTGTTGTAAGTTTGTACGTACATCACAAATGTTTAAAGTAAGACCAATTAAATCACTAGTCACTGTAATGTTAGTAAAAACAAATAAATGAGGTATAATTACTATATAAATTATCATGCAAGGTTGTTATCCATGATAGGCACGTCTAGACAAGCATGTTATTAGTAACAAAAGTTTAAGCGAGAGGATCATCTTGATCCTCGTTTTTATCACTTGTGTCGGTGTCTACAAAGAGAGTGTCTGGTATGCTGTATGTGTCTTCTTCTCTTGTACTTGTTTCTCCTCTTGTTCATCTTGTTCATTTTCCTTTGTCTTGTCTGTAGTGTCTTTGATTATTTCCTTCTTTTCTGGTATGCATCTAGTCTGTGATTGATCGGATATTACTGTGTCAAAGCTGTGTTTTGACTGCAGTAGTCTTCTGTCTGCCCGTTTTCTCTTTATTGGATTGCTGACGATTTGAAAACCGTTAGTTGTCATTCTTTGGGTTATATTCTTGTGTGCTATTTTCATGTGTGCTCCTGTTCTCTTGTGTGTTGGCTTGACTAGTGAAAGTTTGTGTCAGTTCAGTTCTTTCTGTGGAAGAGTTTCTCTTACGAGTGGCGGGAAATCTTCTTGACTGTGTACACCAACTGCTGTTGCTGTTGTTGGTGTCATCGGTGGTCGTCTACTAGGACATTTATTTGCCCAGTGGTTGTCTTGGGCTCACGACGGACAATTGGTCTTTCTCCCCGGCATTGTGATCAACACTCTGTGATTATTACTCGCAATGCCAGGATTGTAGATCTGTATGTAATGGGGGACTACCTTGGTTTGGTTGCAAATGAACCCCACTTGCCATTTCAATCTTTTCGCCTGCAAACCTCAGCCTTGTCATTCCCTGTAAAGCTGTGCACCGATTTATTTAACTCATTCGAGAGTAATTGTGATAGGTAACCCGTGAATGGTCAGCTGGTGTTGATTTAGCAGCTGCCACCGGAGAAGTAATCGAGCAAACTATCGTACCAGGCTGGTGAAGCCATTCAGCCATGTTGACCTCCAAAAGTAGCCTTTACTTGGTAGCCTTTTAGATGTAAATTGCCCAGGATAGGAAAAATGTGCTGGTAGATTCTACAGATAGTCTATTAGGCCCTGGTGTTTTACCTTTGATTGCGTGCATGTGTTATGTCTGCTAATGTAAGCTCTGTGCCCAGAGTGTCCTTTTCTGTGTCAGATAGTGTCTTTGTGTGTTGTGAGAACCTATTTTATGTTTGTGTTTTGGCTATTTCTGCTGTATATAATTCAGTGTAGTATTCTTGGAATGTTTTTAATAGATGTGTTGCCTCTGTTTGTTTTTTTTTTTTTAGTTTCCTGGCATGTCTATTATTGCTCATATTTGTCTGTTGCCTTGTATGTTTTGAAGTATTGCCATGTGTTGTTTGCTGGGAGTTTCTTGTGACATGGTAGTGAGTTTAGTTCTAAGGAGAGCATCACATAATAGTGTTGTTCTAATTGTGATTCTTTATTGTTATTTAAGAACAGACATAGGTTTTATTTTGTACTGTGGTGCTGGATCGCATGCAGCCTAGAACATGATCATCTGGCCCTTTTTCTTCTGATCACCTTCCAACTCGAAGTACTTGCATCACTTGTTGCGGAGCTGTTTTTTGTATTGCATTCTGTGCAATCCACACTCAGTACAATCTCCCTTATAGTTTTAGCCTTCTTTCTAAACACAGACTTAGACTGACCACCATAACCACTATGTTGTCTGTCATAACGCCTTTTACCCTGTGCTTTGAGAGAGGATTTCCCTCCTTTGTACTGGGTGACTTAATAGACTGTGCTGTTTGCACTGTTTGTGCTTGCAAAATGTGCAGCGCTGTTTCGGTACGTTAATTTTTTTGTTCTTGTTCGCATATCTTTTACAGGACATCGCTGTCAGTATCAGCATCTTTCAGCTGATTGTTGATTTCTTGGAAGGATTACGCTCAGTAGTTTGCCGTTGCTTTCTGAGCGACCGGCTCATATACCCCGTAAGTTACCGACGCGGAGAGAACCGCTACCGATTCTCGCTCACGTCACGTTACTCACGAAGTATACGGGATTACGGAGAAAGTCGTGAACTCCTAGACCAGGGGGACTTCGATACGTTAACCATGGTGAAATCACATATGGAAATGTAAGTTTTCGTTTCTAATTGTTATTCTATTGAAATTTTGGGCCGTTTACAGGCCGGACAAAAATAAAAGATTCTTATCGTAAACTCCGTGCCAGTTAAAGGATAACACATTTAATGTAATATTGAGAAGAAATGGGACAATGGATTATAAAATTCTCAATCTTGTAAAATAATGCCATAAATTTTACACAAGCTCTGAAGATTACTTAAAATTGTTATCCCACAGGTATTCGGCACATAACGGTCGTTACTTTCCGGGAACATTTCATAAAGAATTTAGATAAATACTACAATTATTTAAATCACAGAATACGTTTATGCTTCCTGTAGTAATGCCCCATGAAATAGCTGTTATGTTGTTATGTCTTTTTCCACTATTTTATTTATATGTGTTCCTACAACGGCATCAACACACCGGAAGTTCAAGAATGAAAGCTTGCATCCATTCGGCCATGTTGACCTCCAAAAGTAGCCTTCACTGGGTCGACTTGTATAAGGAAGCTGTCTATGATAGGACAGAAGTAATGGTAGAATTCTACAGTGGATCCGTATGGTCCTGGTGATTTGTCTTGTGATGATGAAATATTTATATACGTCATAACAGTTTTACTGAACGCTGAGAAGATATATATATATATATATATATATATATATATATATATATATATATATATATATATATATATATATATATATATATATATATATTTATATATATATATATATATATATATATATATATATATATATATATATATATATATATATATATATATATATAGCATTATGTTTTAAGGAGTTTTGGCCCTTGATAGACCGGTCAAAATTAGAATTGAACAGTTAGCTTACCCGGAGATATTTTTTTTCTCTAACGATTCGATTGTATCATTATCCATAGCTCGTTCAACCTCAGCAGTCAAGTTATATCAGGGTCCACCATTGATTCAGATTAAAAATCCTGTGATCGAGTCAGCCACACTGTGTGTGTGTGTGTGCGTGCGTGTGTGTGTGTGTGTGTGTGTGTGTGTGTGTGTGTGTGTGTGTGTGTGTGTGTGGGTGTGGGTGGCGGTGTGTGTGTTTGTTGAAAACTTGTATTTCGTAGAAATCAATGTGTATTTACAAGGTACATTGTGTGTTTCATGCAAAATGAGCGGCGCTGTTTCGGTAAGCTCACCTTGGTGAAATCATATATGAGAAATGAATTGTACGTTTCGAATCGTGATTCTAGTGAAATTGTTTGTATTTGGCCTTTTACAGACCGGACAAAAATACTACAGCATTCGTCAACATTGCTACCATTAAGAGGATAAAACATTTAACGTAATATCAAGAAGAAATGGCAAAATGGGTAATACAATTCTCAAGCATGTAAAATAAAGCCATCACTTTTATACAAACTTTGAATATTATGTAAAATTATTACACATTGCGTATGCAGCACATAACTGTCGCTAATTACTATGAACATCTTATAAAGGATTCAGATAAATAGTACAATTATTTAAATAACCAAAAAAAAAAAAAAACACACACATTTATGCTACATTTAATAATGTCCCTTGACATAATTGTTATGTCTGTTCACTATTTTAATTACATGTGTTCCTACATAGCCAACGGGTAGCGGGGTAAGGGCATCCCCTATCAAAGGAGAAGTAAGGCGCCTCCTTCCCTCCGCTGGCCTACGGGACACCCTAGGGCAAGGTGGAGTACCTGTTTAGCCCCCCGATCAGGGTTACGTGAAGCCATGTGTGCAGATGGTGGATGCAGATGAAGAGCAGCCGACAGATAGTTGTAGGTTATGGTTTCCACCTTCACGACGGTAGGCAGAGGATCTCTTTTTTTGAGGTGACAATGGCTACAGTCACTGACAAGTATGGTCACTGCTAGGAAGGAAAGCAATGGCAAACTACCTTCTTTATAGATGCCAAGAAAATCATGTTGTGTGGAACAAGGCCTGCAACATTTAGTAGATGCGGTTTTTACACACAGTGAATAACGAGGGTTAGAATTAAATTGTAAACAGACACAGATTATGGTCGTCACTAGGAAGAACGAAATACCAAAATGTAATATACAAGTAAATGGGAATATTCTTCAACAAGTGAATAGGTACAATTATCTCGGAACAGCAATAACATCTGATGGGAGATGCCTTGAAGAGATTAGAACAAGAATCGCCATGGCAAAAGTAGCATTTAGCAAGATGAAAAACATACTGACAAATAAAAAGATGTCAATTGAAACGAGAAAAAGAGTGTTGAGATGCTACATAGAACCTGTACTTTTGTATGGATATGAAGCGTGGACAATGAGCAGCCAAGATGAAAAACATCTGATGGCTGTAGAAATGTGGTTTCTGAGGAAAATGCAAAGAATACCATGGACAGCCAAAATGACCAATGCATAAGTCCTTCAAGAAACAAATGAAGATCGTAAACTGATTAGAGATATTAGACGTAGACAGTCACAATTTTTTGGGCATGTTATGAGAAGAAATGAATTGGAGAACTTGGTGACAACTGGTAAGATCGAAGGGAACAGACAGAAGAAGACCTAGCAGCAAATACCTGCATGACTTGGCCTCGTGGCATGGTCGAGACAGAAACACGGAGCTGATCCACGACTCTAGTGATCTAGTGAGATGGCAGAACATGACCGCCCACGCTTATCGGCATGGCACATGACAGATGGATGAAAGCG
Organism: Cepaea hortensis; assembly: GCA_963921405.1. Lineage (NCBI taxonomy): Eukaryota > Metazoa > Mollusca > Gastropoda > Stylommatophora > Helicidae > Cepaea > Cepaea hortensis. Next base: position 150,702,780 of record OY992879.1, read on the forward strand.
TGGAAAATGAGCAGTCAAGCTGGAAAAAACAAAAACATCTGATGGCTGTTGAAATGTGGTTTGTGAGGAGAATGTAAAGATTACCAAGGACCGACAGAAAAACCAATGACCAAGTCCTACAAAAAAAAGAAATCAGAATCGTAAACAGATTAGAGAAATTAGACGTAGACTATCAAAATTGTTGGACATGTTATGAGAAGAAATAAAGTAGAGAACTTAGTTACAACTGGCAAGATCGAGGGGAAGGGAACAAGGGAAAGACAGAGAAGTAAATACCTGGATGGCTTGACCACATGGCATGGTCGAGACAGGAACACTGAGTTGATCCACGACTCTGGTGAATGAGTGAAATGGCGAACAGGACCGCCCACGGTTTCTGGCATGGTTCATGATGTATGGATGATGTTGTTCTAATAGTGATTTTAGTGAAATTTTGGCCTTTTAGGGGCCGGACAAAAATGTTATGTTTCTACCTTGTATTGTCTACTATTGAAATGAAATAAAAATAATTATTGTAGCATCGAGAAGAATTGCAAAACACATTATACAATTCCCTACCATGTAAATTAAAGCCGTCATTTGTACACATACTTTGAAGATTACTTAAAATTATTATCCCGTCATTTATGCTGCACATAACTGTCCTAATTTCCAAGAAAATTTTATAGAAGATTTAGATAAATACAACAATTATTTAAATCACATAATACATTTATGCCTCCGTTAGTAATGTCCCTTGATATAACTGTTATGTTGTCCACTATTTTAAATACATGTTCCTAACTCGGTATCAACACACCGGAAGTTTAAGAGTGAAAGCTTGAATTCATTCAGCCATGCTGACCTCCAAATGTAGCTTTCACTTGGTAGACTTTTATAAGGAAGTCGCCGAGGATAGGACAGAAGTGATGGTAGAGTTCTACAGTGAGTCAGTCTGATCCTGCTGATTAGACTTGTGATTTCATTATGTACCTCATAAATTTATCCTAAACGCTGAGAAGATATATATAAATATAGCATTATGCATTATATTATTATATATGTGAGTTTCTTGAGACATTGTGGTGAGTTTAGTTTGAAGGAGTGTGTTGCTGGTGTTGTTCTAATTTTGATTCTTTATTTATTTATTTGTTTTTGTTTTATTTGAGAACAGACATAGGTGTTATTGTCCACGGTATGCAGCCTAGAACATGATCATCTGGCCCTTTCTCTTCTGATCACCTCCCAACTTGAAGAGCTTGCATCGCTTGATGTGGAGCTGGTGTTTGTATTGCATTCTGTGTATTCCATACGCAGTATAATCTTCCTTGTGGTTTAAACCTTCATTATAAACACAGGCTTAGACCGACCACCATAACCACTATGTTTTCTGTCGTAACGCCTTTTACCCTGTGCATAGAATGAGGCTTTTCCTGCTTTGTGCCCTTGCAAAATGTGTGGCGCTGTTTCGATACGTTAACCATGGTGAAATCACATATGAAAAAGGAAGTTTACGAATATAATTGTGATTCTGGTTAAATTTTAAGCCATTTAAAGGCCGGACAAAATTATACAAGCACTATACTCGAGTTTCGCCCTCATTTGAGCTCGTCAGTAGTGCATATCCCTGACCGGATCCGGAAACAGTCCCGGATCACGCCCATCTATTGACGGACGTCGGTCGCGGCGATTGGGCAATCTTGAGCATAGCCTACGATGGGTAGCGTTGTGATGTTCTGTTGTGATAATTTGATGTGTCCAGTGTGTGCCGCGTGGTTACACACCCGCTTCACACGCGTGATCCGGGACTGTTTCCGGATCCGGTCAGGGATATGCACTACTGACGAGCTCAAATGAGGGCGAAACTCGAGTATAGTGCTTCCATATTGACGTGGATAGGCCTTAGGTTCATACCAGAATGCGATCGGCGTTGCCAGTAGTGGGTTGTGCTCAATATTTAAATTTCAAATCCCGAAACAACCACATAATCAAGTTATTATTGCTCACTGGATTTAGGAGGCCTGGTGTTCCTTGCCAGTGAGAAGTCCTGATCGTTCGGGTCCCATCGATTGACGGATGTCGGTCGCGGCGATTGGGCAATCTTGAGCATAGCCTACGATGGGTAGCGTTGTGATGTTCTGTTGTGATAATTTGGTGTGTCCAGTGTGTGCCGCGTGGTTACACACCCGCTTCACACGCGTGATCCGGGACTGTTTCCGGATCCGGTCAGGGATATGCACTACTGACGAGCTCAAATGAGGGCGAAACTCGAGTATAGTGCTTCCATATTGACGTGGATAGGCCTTAGGTTCATACCAGAATGCGATCAGCGTTGCCAGTAGTGGGTTGTGCTCAATATTTAAATTAAATGTAATATTAAGAAGAAAAAGTAAAATGGGTTATAAAATTCTCAAGTTTGTAATATAAAGCCACCACTTTTACACAAACTTTGAAGATTGCTTAAATTTTTATCCATTCGATACACTGCACATAACTGTCGTTGATTTCTATGAACAATTTGTAAAGGATTTAGATAAATCCTACAATTATTTAAATCATAAATACATTAATGCTTCATTTAATAATGCCCCTTGAAAGAGCTGTTATGTTGTGTCTTTTTCCACTATTTTATTTACATGCGTTCCTGTTGTTTGTCCATCAAGAATGATGATGACCATTTATTTCATCCAGTGGGGTTGAAAGTATGGAGCCGTGGGTTCTAAGATGGCTGATAAGGCCTATTTTTGGCTCGAAATGTTCTTTGACAATGTGGACAAAGAATGCTTGACGTTTCTGGAGGAGGATTTCCTGCAGTGGTCTTTCTGCCCTGCCTTTTCTTTACAGCTCTTGCAGTCCTGGTTGCCTCACACATGACTGCACCCTTGTGTAATGATGCACGCCACGAATTTCGGTCTCTGGCTGCAATCTCCCAGGTGTCATGATGAATTCCAAAAGCATTCAGAGAGATTTTCAGAGTGTCTTTAAAGCGTTTTCTCTGGCTGCCCTGGGAGCGTTTACCACAACGTAGTTCGCTGTAAAAAATTAGTTTAGGGAGCCTGTCATCTGGCATGCGAGTCAAGATACCAGCCCAGCGAATTTGATTCTTCATCAGTAGAGTGTGAATACTGGGCATGGACGCTCTTTCTAGGACTTCAGTGTCTGTGATCTTATCTTGCCATTTAATCTTCAGTAGCTTCCTTAGGCAGACTGTGTGGAAGTGGTTTAATTTCCTAGCGTGTCGCAGATAAATAGTCCAGGTTTCACAAGCATATAGCAGTGTGAATAATACAACTGCTTTGTAGACTTTTAGCTTTGTTTGCAGGCTTATTCCAGTTCTGTCCCATACATTCTTATACAGTCTGCCAAAGGCCACACTGGCCTTGGAGATTCTTGCATTCACTTCGTCATCAATTGTGGCAGCTTGTGACACAGTGCTGCCAAGATAGGTGAATTTGTCCACAACACTTAGTCTATGACCATTCACTTTGATATTTGGCACAGTGTGATTATTCCTTGGAGCTGGCTGGTACACAACTACAGTCTTCTCCAAGTTGATATTGAGCCCAAAGTTGGCACAGGCATGTGAGAGAGCTGTAACATTATGTTGCATGTCCGCCTCTGAGTTGACGTATAGAGCGCAATCATCAGCAAACAGGAGCTCTCTGACGGTGTCACTGTTAATTTTGGTTTTAGCTTTCAGCGTTCTGAGATTGAATAACTTTCCATCCATACAGTAGTTGATGTCTATTCCAATGTCGTCGTTCTCGAAGACATGCATCAACATGGCTGAAAACATGAGGCTGAACAGTGTTGGTGCCAGGACACATCCTTGCTTCACTCCATTGGTGACAGGAAAGGGTTCAACAGTTCAAAATGTTCCTGGACTCTTGCCTGCATACCATCATGAAATAGCCGCACTATTTGGACAAACTTTCGTGGACAGCCATATTTTGCCATAATCTTCCACAGTCCTTCTCTGCTGACTGTATCAAAAGCCTTGGTACGGTCAATGAAAGTGGAGAACATTTCGCAGTTCTGTTCCTGACATTTCTCTTGCAGCTGCCTTGCAGCGAAAATTATGTCAACAGTTCCACGTTCTTTTCTGAAGGCACATTGACTCTCAGGAAGAAGACCTTGATCGAGATGGGCCGTGAGGCGATTGAGAAGAATTCTGGCGAGTATCTTCCCTGCAATTGAAAGCAAGGAGATGCCTCGGTGGTGGTCACAGGATTGGCGATTTCCTTTACGTTTGTAAAGGTGGACTATTGACGCGTCCTTGAAATCTTGTGCCATGGTCTCGTTCATCCATATATTTGTAAAGACTTGGTGAAGCTGCTCTGTTAGGACCGGCTCACTTACCTTGTATATCTCTGCTGGGATGGAGTCAGAACCAGGTGCCTTGCCGCTGGAGAGTTGTTGGATGGCTTTGTTTACTTCCACTATGGTTGGCAGGTCATCAAGTGTCTCATTGGTGGGAACTTGAGGAAGGCAGTTGATGGTTTCATCATCGAAGAAGGAAGTTGCATTTAAGATGTTGCTGAAATGCTCTGCCCGGCGTTGTAGGATTTCAACATGCGTTCCTACATCGGCATTAACACACCGGAAGTTTAAGAATGAAAGCTTGTATCCATTCGGCCATGCTGACCTTCAAAAGTACCCTTCACTTGGTAGACTTTTATATGCAGCTGCCGAGGATAGGAAAGAAGTGATGGTAGAGTTCTACAGTGAGTCCGTATGGTCCTAGTGATTTGTCTTGTGATGATGAAGCACATCATAAATGTTTTACTAAACGTTGAGAAGATATTTATAGATATAACATTATGTGTTAAGGCAGTGGGTCCAGACCTTTTTATTTTTTTTGGGCCCATGCACCCCTTCACCATGTGATCAGAATGGCATTCCCCATTTTCATATTTCGTCCCTGTAGGCTAAATCCCCTCCCGCCCCTACACAGTATGCGTACAAATGGAAACTAAATGCAATAACACATATTAGAACAAGTCTAGACGACTAAAATAAAACGTGATTTGCGGGTCTACTTACGTAATAAAATTATATATATATATATATATATATATATATATATATATATATATATATATATATATATATATATATATATATAATAAATAGAATTTTAAAAGGGCGAGTAGTATAGAACCGTAAAGGATAGAGGGAAAAAACATTATCAAGTAATCGGTTCTTGCGATTGTAAAATAATCTTAATTCTCCCACCCCACCCCCCGGAAACCCTAAAGTGACCCCTCCCCTCCAAATCCCTACATGTTGAGAACCACTGTGTTCAGAAGTTTTGGCCTTTGTCAGGCCGGTCAAAATTAGAACTGAACAGTTAGCCTACCCGGAGGTATTTATTTGTTTCCCCGATTCGATTATATCATTATTTATAGCCCGTTCAACCTCAGAAGACAAGTTATATCAGGGGCCATCACTGGCTCAGATTTATCATCATGTGATCGAGTCAGATACAAATAGAATATTCATTTTAAAAAATTGTGTGTATGTATGCGTGTGTGTGTGTGTGTGTGTGTGTGTGTGTGTGGGTGTGTGTGTGGGGGTGGGTGTTTGTGTTTGTGAAAACTTGTAATTCGTAGAAATCAGTGTGCATTTACAAGGTGCATTGTGTGTTTTCATTTAAATTTGTAAGTACAACAAATACTGTACATTCATATGGACGTGTGACAATATACATTAATGGGACAGAGTTGTGTCAAAGAATAAGCAAAGACACGTCACTGAAATTGTTCTGGCGACTACATAAAAGTATGAATGGTGCAGTCAAGGATAAGAGTATTCATGACTTCCAGGGTGCTGACCTCATCTGGCAGAGGACCGAAGAGGATAAGGGCAAAACCTTTTTCGACATTAGTATGTGTACCGACAACGAGCTAGAAGAACTAGCATTTATGTACAACAACAGTATACTGAGTGCTAGCATCAAGGAGGAGTGGTTACACATGTATCTGATTCCCTTGCTGAAGCCTGGCAAAGACCACACAAAAATTCAGGTAAAGCGCGTAATCACCAAGTAAAATGCAATAGGCAAGCAGCTGCTAGAGAAGCTGATGGCCGTAAAAAATAACAAACCAGCTAGAAAGAGGCAATGTTTTTTCCCATCTACCCTTGGAGGGTACCGTCCAAACAGAGAATCCTGGACCAACTCAGCATCGTTTGCCTATGATGTGTATGAAGGTTTCCACTCAGGGACTGAAACACGTGCTGCAACAATTGATCTTGAGGCTGCGTACAACAGAGTAACGTTGGAATTCTTAGCGGTTCAGCTTTTCGAACTCAAAATAAGTCCATTCCTCCTTAATTGGATCGCCTCAACCCTCTTCCAACGGAAAGCAGTTTTAGATGTGGCAGTTGGGCTTCTGAACCAACAGCAATATATTCTGGCCAGCAGAATTATCGCCGTTGCTGTTTCAACGCCTACACTGTGCGAATGACCGGTGAGCGGATCGCAGGACGATGTGTTAGTGTATCGCCAGAGTAAGGAAAGATCGGGTTGCTATGGTGCCAAGTGACGGATTCGAGTCAAGTGACGGACTCGATGCCCCATGTCCGACATCTTGGGATTTGTCCAGGGTGAAATATTTATAATGGCTCGTATAAACACTTTACGATTCACAGATCTGCCATCCACACAACTGAAAAGTCCTTTGCGTCCTTAGACAACGCAGTCACTTTTATTGTAGAACAGTAATCACACGTGGCTGTCAGTCACCACCGGCTTCCTGCCGTTTCGCGTTCTGCGTATGACCAGCACACCCACTGCTACGAATACACAATGCATGGTTAATCTAATCGTCATGAAGGACGCTGGTTGATGCATAGTACAGATCTTACTAATGGATAATGCACTTGTTAGCTTACTAAATAGTTCTATTTCTACTCACGCACATAACTTGTAACCAACAAGTCTTTGTCACGGCGTGTCTCTGCCCGCCATTCTGGTCGAGGTGTTATCAAATCTGTGTCAGCTGTCTCGCCACCACTTGTCGGCGTTTACAGCCCCATCGTCAGGCGTCAGCTTCAGTGTGTTGTTGGTGGTGCTGTCATTTACACAGATGGGCATTTACGGCTCAAGCTGGACGGAGAATTGCGAAGGAGGATTCTGGTAGTAGTTTGACTTTGGACGTCATGGCAGTAAGTAAAGCTATTGCATGGCGCGAGACACAGACCTTCACTCGGGCATGTTTCCTTAGTGACTCAATGGGTATACTCAGGAAGATAACGATGGGGTGGGCCCGAAGACACTGGCTTTGGTCTCTGGAGAGGTCACGGCTGGCGAAGACTAGTTTCATTTTGTGCCAAGCATGTGGGTCTTGTCAGTACGGCTACTGTGGAGGGCGGACGAGCCATGGACAAGGCTGATATACTGAATGCTCTACAAGAAGTAAGTCGTTTTCGAGTACCAAGTTATGACTGTGAATCTACATCCATGGTCAGACTGCGAGAACAGCAATTTAAAATAGGTGTGGCCAAACAAGAACACTACCTGGGAAGCCAAAGAAGTTTAATCAACCAACACAGAAATGGTGTCGTTAGCCGCTACACGCTGCGTTATTCGCTGAGGAGTGGATCCGAGCACTTATGGACTGAATTTTTCGATGTACAATGAGGATGATCAGCCGACTAAGTAACTAACTAGTAAGTATGAGTGTGGCATTCTGTCAACGGCCTTCTCCTGCTCCATCGACAAGTGGTAGGATTGACAGTCTTTCTGATTTGTGTTTGTGATGAAATCTCTAATGAAATGTGTATGTTGGTGTATGTTTATGTGTTGAAAACTGCACTGTTGGTCTGGATCTACTAGTAATAGCATGAATGTTTTTAATTTGTTTGCAAGTGATTTTGCTAAAATGTTGTAGTCTGTGGTTAATAATGAGATGGGTATATAGTTCTCCAGCTGTGTTTTGTCTGTGTTATCTGTATAGATGATTGTTACGGAGGACATGTTGTAAGTCTTGGAGAGTTTTTGTATGTGAAATGATCTAAGGTAGACTTTTAGAAGGAAATTGCCTAGGATATGAACGAAGTATTGGTAGTGAGTCCGTCTGGTCCTGGTGTTTTACTTTTGACTGAGTGCATGTGTTATGTCTGCTAATGTAAACTCTGTTTCTAGTATGTCTTTATCTGTGTCAGATAGTTCCTTTGTGTATTGTAAGAACCTATCTTTCGTTTGTGTGTTGGCTGGTTCTGCTGTATATATGTCAAGGCAGTATTGTTGGAATGTTTCTTATATATGTGTTGCCTCTGTTTGTGTGTTTCCTTGCCTGTCTATTATTGCTCCTATTTGTCTGTTGCGTTTATGTTTTGCTCTATTGCCAGGTGTTGTTTGCTGGAAGTTTCTTGTTTTATGGTAGTGAGTTTAATTCTTAGGAGTGCACCACAGAATGTGTGTTGCTGGTGTTGTTCTAATTGCGATTCTAGTGAAATATTTGGCTTTTCATTTTTTTCCTAAAAGTTTATTTCATACAAAGCAATGTATATTTACAAGGTGTAATGTGTGTTTCTTTTGTTTGTGTATATCACAGAGCCTTGCCATTTGTTAGTGTTAAATGTCACATGTGTGAATAAAACAAATGCATACATATGCATTTAAGATAATATGACATTTATGACATTTGTTTTTGTGTTTTGCTTATCCTTTACAGGACATCGCTGTCAACACCAGCATCTTTCAGCTGTATGTTTATTTCTTGGCAAGATTAAGCACAGTAGTTTGCCATTGCTTTCTGAGCGGCCGGCTCACATACCCCGTAAATTAACGATGCGATTCGAACCACTATTTATGGCATAGTGCATATAAAAAAATGTTTATTTTAGTAAAGGCTAGCGGTTTCCCCAGAGGATAGAGCGATACTCTGAGCCCGCCGAGTCACCCTATTGTTATTGTGGGCTTTTTAGTCACATTATGGGTCTTTGCCCACAGTGGTCCACCAAAACCAACATCCACTGTGAGGAGTTGTGAATTTTGATTTATCATATCGGCCCCTGGCCAAACCAAGTGCTGTTTTGTGTTTACTTGGCCTTTCAGGGGCCTTAACAATTTTTGTTAATGATAATACTAGTGCTACAGCTGCCATTAAGATGGATAAAACAGTAATTGTAATATCGTGAAGAAATGGCAGAATATGTTATAAAATTATCACACATATAAAATAAAACCATCACTTTTACACAAACTTAGAAGATTACTTAAAATTAGTATCCCATCCTTTATGTCGGACATAAATGTCACTAATTTCTAAGAATATGTTTAAAAAGATTTAGAAAAATACTACAATTACTTAAATCACATAATACATTTATGCCCCCGTTAGTAATGTCCCTTGATACACCGGTTATGTTATTATGTCTCTGTCCACTATTTTAAATACATGTTTTCCTACATCGGCATCGGCATCGACACACCGGAATGCTCTACGAGAAATTAGACTTTTGCGAGAACAAAGTGATGACTGCGAATTTACAACCATGGTCAGACTGCGAGAACATCATATCAAAAGAGGGGTGGCCAAACAAGAACACTACGCAGGAAGCCCAAGAAGATTGATAAACCTACACTGAACTGGTGTAGTTAGCCGCTACACGCTGCGGGATATGCTGAGGAGGGGATCCGAGCACTTATGTACTGAATGGTTCGATGTGCAATAAAGATTATCTGTCGATTAACTAACTAACTTCCCTGCAATTGAAAGCAAGGAGATGCCTCAGTGGTTGTCACAAGATTGGCGGTTTCCTTTACGTTTGTACAGGTGGACTATTGACGCATCCTTGAAATCTTGCGGCATGGACTCGTTCACCCATATGTTTGTATAGACTTGGTGAGGCTGCTCTGTTAGGACCGGCCCACCTGCCTTGTATATATCTGCTGGGATGGAGTCAGGATCAGGTGCCTTGCCGCTGGAGAGTTGCTGGATGGCTTTGTTTACTTCCACTATGGTTGGCAGGTCATCAAGTGTCTCATTGGTGGGAACTTGAGGAAGGCAGTTGATGGTTTCATCATCGAAGAAGGAAGTTGCATTTAAGATTTTGCTGAAATGCTCTGCCCAGCGTTGAAGGATTTCTTTCTTATCGGTGACCAATATTTCCCCATCTGCACTGAGGAGGGGAAACATGCCTGGTGATGTAGGACCATAGACCTCTTTCAGTGAGTCGTAGAAGTGTTTCATATTATGTCTGTCAGCAAAGCCCTGAATTTCATCAGCTTTGCTGCTCAGCCAGGGGTCCCACATGTGCCGAAGTTTCTGCTGCACTACTCTCTGAATGTTCTTGAAGGCATCTCTTTTTGATGTTGACTTCGCGTCATTCAAATGTGCTTAGAGGAGAAGATGTTTCTCGGCCAGCAGTTGGTTGATGTCTTCGGAATTTTCATCAAACCAGTCTTTATGCTTTCGGAGGCCTTGACCCAGGACTTCCATAGCAGTGTTGTAAATTATGTCTTTTGGGGGATCTCCACTGTTTCTGTATCCTGTTTAGCTTCAGCATTGGGCTTGAGGCGGTCTTCCAGCATATTTTCAAACGACAGAGCTGCATTTTCTCGCTGTTTAGGCCTGTGACAATCCTTTTTTTTTTTTTTTTTTTTGGATTTTCACCCCTTGAGGACGCCGTGGTGGTTTGATGTGTATGTTTATTTTCTAGATATTGAGAGGATGGTCTGTCCAACATTCGGCACTACTCATGGATTTTGTCACCCGAACGTCTTGTCTGTCACTCCTCCTGACGATGACATAGTCAATGAGGTGCCAGTGTTTCGAGCGAGGGTGCATCAATGATATTCTAGTTCTCATGGGAAGACGGAAAATTGTGTTGGTAATCAGGAGATCGTGTTCGGCACATGTCTGAAGGAGGAGGAGTCCATTGCTGTTACAATTTCCGACTCCGTGCTTTCCAATAATGCCTACTCTGGCATTGAAATCCCCAAGGAGTATAAGTTTGTCTCCTTTTGGAACAGATCTTAATACATTGTGCAGGTCCTCATAGAACTTGTTCTTGACATCATCCTCATTGGTCATATTTGGTGCGTAGACACTACAATGTGTGCATGCTTCCTTTGATTCAGCAGGGGCAGATTATTGGTCATAAGCCTGTTGTTTATAGCCTTTGGAAATCCAGCTAGATTGCCAACCAGGGCCAAGTTAATGGCAAATCACAGGATTGGCGTCTTTCCTCGTTTTTCCTTCCACTCAAAAAGAATTTGTAGTCGGCACCTACTTCACAGATCTGGCCTTCTTCTGCAAGTCGCGTCTCGCTCAAGGCTGCAATGTCGATGTTGTACCTGCTCAGCTTTGTCCCAATCAGTGCTGTTCATCGCTCTGGGCCCCAGGAGCCTTCTCTATCAAGTAGGGTGCGTACATTCCAAGTTCCGATTGCCAATTGTCTATGGATTGCTCTTTTAGCTTTACCTGTTTTTTTCTTTGTTTGTTGTCGACCGCAGTATAGGGTACCCACCAACTGCGGCTAGCTGGTTAGGTAATGATGGAGCAGACAATGTTTAGGGCACCGTTTCTAGCCCCTTCCTCATGCTATGGAGGTGAGCAGTGTGTTCCTATAGAGGGCTGCTCAGTCTCTCAGGGGGCTGCCGAATCCCACTGCTGCTCCGGTCAGTAGATGTCGACCAAATGGTCTGAGCCGCCTGTGTGCAGGTCTGTGACTACGGCTGATAACGTACCAACGCCTGCCGCTTCGCTGCTCGCCCATCGCCACAGGCCTTGAAGGTGATATATGAAGTTGGATGTAGCATGAATTGCGTGATGAATTGGATTAAAGTAAGGAAGAGTTGCGCAATTCGTCGACATCACTCTTTCGCCTGAGTCCATCTGAGTCCAGTGGCAAGACAAGTCTAGACGACCGGAGACGAATACAGGTGCAGTTGATGACCAGGGCGGTCTATGTGCTTTGCCAAGCTCAACGTTCAACAACGCTTTGCAGGTAAACGCAGTCTTGCCCGTTTAATCAACAATGATTTCTTCCGCGCAGTCTACCAAGTCCTACATGCTTTGTGGGCATACCATAGTTCACCGATTGGTTTCACACCAAATCGCCTACTGCCAACGAGCGCTTTCCAAAGTAACTAGGGGTATTGATATGCTGCTGCGTTGACACTCTTTATGAAATGCACGCTGACACACAGTGAACACAACTCATTGCCTCAGAATTATATACTGGCATCATGTATTGTTTCTATGCTCATTTCGATGTTCCATCTAAACATTCCAAATATACATTATGCACTTATCGTTGTACAGCCTGCTACCCAGGCTACCTAATCATCTACAATGGTCTACACATACACTCTTCTAAACCCTACTTACAGTCCCGTTACACATGGCCGCAGGCGCCTACATTCACAGGCCGGCAGCCTCCGCACACAGCACACCACTCGACTTCGTGCCGTAGATTGAATACGTCCACCCGCCTGGTCACGGCAGCGCTGATGTCAGCCATCGGTACACGCTTAAGTTACTTGCCGTCGATGTCTCTAGGCGTTTCATTCTGACAGTGAAGATTAAGTTCTCGGCTCCTTGCCTGGTCGTTCGATCTGTACCTAATCGTCTCCAGCTCTCCGACTCCCGTCTTTGTTTCCCGCTTTCTCGACCTTTCCTATCACATGGCCTAATCCTCGCAATTCTATTGGCCTTTACGAATAACTGCTCCCCGGTGTATCCTTTCCTCTGATCACCCCTGACAATTTATCCTATCGTTGTTCTACAGTACTTTACACAACCAGACGCATGGCATATGCCCCCAGCAAATTCAAAATAGTTCTACATTTTTGGGTTCTTCCTTATCTCTACACTTGACATGAGTCAGCTTGGTCGCACGTGCCTGTCCCCTAGTCGCACATATCTGTCTACTGCCTCATGCCTTAGAGCTTGCTTCTCAGTTCCCCTTAACTTCCCTTTGTGTTACGTTGATATCCTGCTATACCTTCATACAAATCATAATGTCGGACACGAATATCCGTCTATTCCCAAATAGACCTCATGTGGCCTCAACCCCCTTTGTATTCGGCAAGATGAGGACCAACCTACTATGAGTCCCAATGTCCCACCCCGGACATTCCCATAAGTTTCCTCATTTATACCTCGGTATAAGCAACTGACACCCTCCCCAGCCCTTAAGCCCTGGGTGCAGGAAAGTGTGTATTGCAGATATATCAATTTCACACCTATTTTGCTTAAGCTCTTATCTTGCTTTTGAGTAGTCTATCTTACGACTGTGGACCTTCTTGGTGCGAATACACATGATTTGTGCATTTGTCTTGTCACAGTGTGTGCATGGTCGGCTGCCATTAGTTACTTTTTGCTATGGTGTTCGCTTGTGCTCTATGGCTAGATATTCCCTTCATTTGCCTTCTGTTTATTCCTGGTATTCTTGCTACTAACTTTACATTGTAGTGTTCCTAATACCATGACCATTATGTACATCTACTAGCATGCCGAAGTAGTACATGTTAAAATATTATATGTACAAAGTACTACCACTTGGTACTATTATCAATGGTACTACTAATAATCCTACTCCACTATTCTTGTATTCTCCTTCCACCTTCCATTGTGCACCTCTTTCTCTCTCACATTCTCGCTAGTCCATTTCATTCTCCTCCCTTCCTTTCATATTCACTTGTGCTGTTCTTTCTCTCTTTCCTCCTCTATCTTTCATCCATTCATCATTTCTCTCTCTCTCTCTCTCTCTCTCTCTCTCTCTCTCTCTCTCTCTCTCTCTCTCTCTCTCTCTCTCTCTCTCTCTCTTTTTAAAATAGTATTTAATTTTTTATTATGTACTCTGGCTCACACCACACATACTAGAAACTCAAATGTTCCATCTTTGCCCGTAAGCTTCTTGTAAACAGGTGTGCAAGTATCCAGGTTGTGTTCAACATTGTTCTGCAGACTCTCCTTAGCACAAGTTCCTTTCAGTCTTTCCGTACTCTTCCTCTCACTTCACTGTCATCATATTCTTATGTTATATACATGTTACCACAATCACATAAGTTTCTCCTACCTATTGTACCTGTCTGTCTCTCCAACATACAATATTGTCATAAAACCTGAATAGTATATACAGTTGGACTCTCATGTAATATTGTAAGCACTATTCTAACTTTCACTCGCACATCCTTATGAACTCTGTGACAACAATATGTATCACTGGTAGTAGTGTCTCGGTTAACTTCTTCTTCTTTTCCCTTTTATGTTATGGGTGTCATCTGTGATGTATCGTGGTTTTAGACCCACTGTCAACCATTCTGCTTTCGCAGATGTCGATTCTTCTTTTCTTCCTTTGCGATCATTTATCACTTTCTACCAACATCTCATTTTATACATTCTGTGTTACCATCAGGTACTAGTACAATCAATAATGTTACAATTATCGCTACAATTACATGCATACTGTTTATGAATATACATGGCATGGTGATTATTATTGTACGAATATATTGATGTTTATGTATGTACTAATAAACTATTAAAATGATATTATTTATCTCTATATGTATTATGAGTTTTGTTTATTGAATGATAGTGAATGTTATTAACTATTACTCCCTTAGTTGGTTCAGGCTGGTATCTGTCTTCGCTGACTGTATCTTCTACCCTTCAGATTCTCAATCTTCACTTGAGTCTGCCTGTCTCAGCCCTTTCAGTCAGCTAGTGAGGTAACATCTTTGAGGTACCTTCGACACTATCTCTTCTGCTCAGTCATTTATACCCCTTAACTATCTGAAATTAATAACAGCCTTGGGTGTATATATATCCATACATACATATGCATATTTACATTCACAATTGCACACTATATTACCGCAATCATATTAAATTTCCTACATTGACATGTTGTTATCATGTTCAGTATTCCAGAGTGCTAACCACTTGACCAGCCACCCTGTATAAATGCCTGGTTTCGTAGGTGATAGTATTACCGTATGCCATATTGTACTATCGGGATTCTGTCCCTCTTCTGACCAGATCCTTTAGTCATATAGTCGGTGTAACGTTTCTTAGGCCATGTTATGGCTAGCATTCATATACTTCATATATATATTTTAACCACACCATTACACATCTCTAATGTGTTTTCCTCTGATGACTTTGCCATATCATCATGTCAATTTAATCTACAATATACTTATCAATGCATTCACTCTACTACAACATTTATATATATACTAATCACATACATAAAACCTTTATACAATCTATACAGTATCTACAATATACATATCACAAGATAAGAGTGTTTCATGTTGATATGTGTGATGTTATCTTATCAGTGGCACTGATGGTGTGCGGCTATTCTTACATTCACAATTTCTGTTTGATGTTATTGTTTTTTCCACTGTCTGCTGAACCAAGTCCGTATATGTTGTAACGAGCATTAGATGTGTCTTGAATGGTGGTGTACTGTCAGATCTTAGTATTAAGTTTTCTTGTTTTTCAAGTATATGTTTTATTCTTGCAGTTACTGTTACCCACATGTTATGAAGTGTCTGGTTTTCTATCACAATAGTAGTCATCCACATGTTGAATGTTACCAACAGTCTGATGAACTTTGCAAATGTATCACGAGATTGCTCTTCTAATAAGTCATGTGATGTTAGTGTGACTGTTGGCTGTTCATGCGTCAGTGGTTTATCTGTTTCTTTGTCAGTAACCTGTTCTATGTGGTGAGTTTCTGATTTCTTGTCACCGTGTCGACAGTGTTTATCAAGCGTGATTTCTCCCTCTTGTTTGTTGCATTTATCTGTCTGTATGTCTGGGCCTAATACGTTTGTCCTTTTGCACAGTTTACATGATCGGACATGGCTTCTAATGTCCTTCTCAACGCCTGGCCAGTAGCACATGGATAATACTCTCTCTCTAGTCTTGGCCATCCCCATATGGACTGCCCCCGGGACGTTGTGTGCCAGTTCCAGCATGTTGCTGCGCTTTCGTTCTGGCAGCACCATTTGTGATATACGTGTTGTATCTTTCGTGTATTCTCTCGTGAGGATGTTATTCTTTATTACGAAGGACCACTTGCCCAGCTTAGATTGCTTAGGTGGTTGGTTTACTAGCTGGAACAACTTTCGTAGCATCTCGTCGTCTCTTTGTTCTTTTGCCCAGTCGTCGGTCCGTCTGTCTGATACCCATTTAGTGTCCGTCTGGTTACCCTGCGGTGTGACCACTTTATCTTCTTCCTTGTCTTTCTTAATATACTGTTTGGAGTTTGTATTCCCCTGTATCCTATTATCATCCCATCTTTGGGCTTCATCTTCTGTACACTCTGTCACCCCAGGTATGTTACCTATCATTAGTCCTGCACCTGGACTAGGCAAAACTGCTACTCGTATTCTCCCTTCATAGTACGGGCAGGATATGTGAACCCATGCTATAGGGTAATTCTCAACGGTACCACCGAAGGTACTGCACGTCAAGCTCTCTCCCGTGTAGTCGCTACTCCTGACCAGGCTTATGATCTACACCGGCTATTGACGACCCTGTATTCCTAACACAGGTGGTCAACTTCCCGTTCACGAGTGCTTTGTGGGATTTTAAAGTCCCGCTATGACTACTGCTTGCATTCAACTTCCGTGCAGGCACTGTCTGACTACACGCAGGGTTACCGATCCGTTATCTTTTATGTCTGTCTGTCGCTATGTCTCCTAAGTTTGTCTTTTGGACATGTTCGTCTTCTCTACTAGACACAGCATATGCCCTCTTTGTATCTCTAGTCGGTTGTTTCAGTTTACACGACCTGGCCCTGTGGCCCCACCTGTTACAGACCCAGCATTTTCGTTCTTTCCGTTGTCTTCGAGTGTTAATTGTAATGTCAGTTTCTCTTTCTCGAAATTCAACTTCTCTGTTTCGAAAGCTAGTGCTGCTTTCTGTAAGGCTAATTTTTGTAGCTCCAACTCTCTGTCTGCTGCTCTATCTTCTCGCTTTTGCTTCTGAATCACACTTACTTTATTCTCCGCCCAAGTCCTAAGCTCTTTTCCTGTGAAACCACACTTCTCTTCTATATCTGTGAAGTCTGCCAAGGTAGGCATGATTATCTGCTACCTATTAGATGGAATATCTATATCCCTATATGTACATGCAGTCAATCAGTCAGGTCTTAGTCAGATATGACTGAGCTACCGTATAACAGTAGACGGTACTACCTGGTTTCTGTTAGCGCCGAACGTTGGGCGGCGCTTACCAAACCCGACACCCCACATTGTGCCAACGGCTTCGGGCGGAAGAGCGCAATTGGGAGGGTACAAGCCTTACCCTGGTGCGAGGAAATGCAAGCTAAAGACAAAATTGTCATGGCAGGGCAGACCAGGCCCTAAGCCTTGGTTGGCGACTGGTCTAGGATCGAAGCTCCGACAGGCGGACAGTTAGAGCATTGCTTTGCTGATCCGGCAGCTTCTGCAGCTTGTCTTGTTCCAGATGTAGGGGTGTTACCTTTCCTCTGGAGTGAACTAGGCAGGCCGAGAGAGGGATCATGCTGCATGGGCAACACATGATCTCTATATTTTAGCCCAGGCTTTGTGCTATGGAGAGGCAATAACTCCATCCCTGCTCAGAGATTGAAGGCTAAGACCAAAATTAGGAGGGTACTGATCAGAGAGTTGCTTTTTGCAGATGATGCTGCAGTTACGACCCACTCTGAGGAAGAATTGCAATGTCTACTATCTGCATTCTCCAATGCTTGTTCTGAATTTGGTTTAACAATTAGCAAAAAGAAGACACAGATTATGTCACAAGGTGCACATGGGGTACCATCAATCTTTATTGACGACGCCGAACTAGAGATAGTAGACCATTTTACATATCTAGGGTCGGTGGTAAATAGCAAATTATCCCTAGATCAGGAAATCAACATCCGGATTGGTAAGGCAGCAACAACAATGAACAGGTTAAGAAAAAGAGTCTGGGAGAACAGGAAGCTTACTGCCAAAACAAAAGTCCTTGTCTATCAAGCCTGTGTCCTTAGTACTCTTCTCTATGGCAGTGAAACCTGGACAACTTACTCACACCAAGAGAACAATTTAAACAGCTTTCATATGCGGTGTCTGCGAAGAATTCTTGGTATTAAGTGGCAAGACAAAATCACAAATACTGAAGTATTGGAAAGATCAGGTTGTG
The DNA here is from genome assembly GCA_963921405.1 of Cepaea hortensis. Lineage (NCBI taxonomy): Eukaryota > Metazoa > Mollusca > Gastropoda > Stylommatophora > Helicidae > Cepaea > Cepaea hortensis. The sequence continues at coordinate 150,720,902 of OY992879.1, forward strand.
TGACAGTTTATTCCATGCTCAGTCTTCGTAGACTTAGATGGATAGGACATCTTAGGCGGATGGATGATGGTAGAATACCAAAGGATATCTTTTTTGGTGAATTACAGATGGGTAAGAGATCTCAGGGTCGGCCTCTACTACGATACAAAGATGTGTGTAAGCGGGACATGATTGATACAGGCATTGATAATGCACATTGGGAGCAAGTCGCCGCTGAACGTGTTGCATGGAGGGCAAATATCAGAAATGGAATAAAGTCAAAGGAGAAAATTATTGCAGAAAAGTCACACACCAAGCGTTTGAGACGTAAGATGGTGCATGATGGTGGAAATGACCACGTGTTCACATGCACCCACTGTGAACGGACATTTACAGCGCAAATTGGCCTTATCAGTCACACTCGCTACCGCCATAGTTAAAAGTTATTATGCCTTTTTAAAGCACAAACTATCGTCTGTCAAGACGGCAAGGTGCCAATGTATACATGCAGTCAGTGTTACCGCTGATCTTGTTTTGGTAACCTGTAACCTGTAACAACAAAGGTTAACAAACTAACATCATCCTTGTCGAAGAACAATCTAATTCATCAGGCTGATTGCACAATATCATACAACGGTGTCTGATAGCTCTCTGTAATTGAGCAGTACACATAGAAAATTAATTAGAATTGACTTGCCCTGTATATATCCAGCGATGTTTCCAGTGGCTTGATCCCGAGGCTCGGATCACTTCCGCTTGCTTCCGGGCTTGATCCAAATCAGCGTGGCCGTCCCCGTATCACTCACAGGTCGACAAGGACCAACTTGGTCGTCAGGTGCAGCTCCTCCTCAGTGGTGTAGATATCTCATAGGGTATTACTCACTGTACTGGAACACATTTCTGGAACAGATACTAGTTTTGACATAATTAGTCTATCAATCCATCCATCATGTGCCATGCCGGTAAGCGTGGGCGGTCATGTTCTGCCATCTCACTCGATCACCAGATTCGTGGATCAATTCTATGTTTCTGTCTCGACCATGCCACAAGGCCAAGCCATCCAGATACTTGCTTCTAGGTCTTCCCCTTGGTCTGTTCCCCTCGATCTTACCAGTTGTCACCAAGTTCTCCAAATCATTTCTTCTCATAATATGCCCAAAAAATTGTGACTGTCTACGTCTAATGTCTCTAATCAGTTTACGATCTTCATTTGTTTCTTGAAGGACTTGTTCATTGGTCTTTCTGGCTGTCCATGGTATTCTTTGCATTTTTCTCAGAAACCACATTTCTACAGCCATCAGATGTTTTTCAGCCTGACTGCTCATTGTCCAAGCTTCACATCTATATAAAAGTACAGGTTCTATGTAGCATTTCAACACTCTTTTTCTCGTTTCAATTGACATCTTTTTATTGGTCAGTATGTTTTTCATCTTGCTAAAAGCTACTTTTGCCATGGCGATTCTTGTTCTAATCTCTTCAAGGCATCTCCCATCATATGTTATTACTGTTCCGAGATAATTGTACCTATTCACTTGTTGAAGAATATTCCCATTTACTTGTATTGTGGTATTTCGTTCTTCCTAGTGACGACCATAATCTGTGTCTTTTTACAAATTAATTCTAACCCTTGTTGTTCACTGTGTGTAACAACCGCATCTACTAAATTGTGCAGGTCCTGTTCATTGTCTGCAATCAAGACTGTATCATCTGCATATCTAATGTTATTGATGCATCGTCCCCCAATGTTGATTCCTTCCATATCTTCAATAGTTCTGAAAATATTTTCACTGTACAGGGAAAACAGATCTGGAGACATTACACATCCCTGTCTCACACCTCTCTTAATAGGCTGATATTGGCTTACTTCATTATCAACTCTTATGGCAGCTTGTTGTTTCCAATATATGTTTTTTACAAGTTTAAGGTCTTTCCCATCAATTTGTAGATCTTCAAGCATCCTTATCATGTTGACATGTCTCACTTTATCAAAAGCCTTTGTGTAGTCAATAAAGCAAAGGTGTAGATCTTTGTTTACTTCTATAGAACGTTCGATTACGGTTCTCAGTATATACACAGAATTTACCGTACTCTTTCCTTCTACAAACCCACATTGTTCTTCTCCTATTTCAGGTTGTATTTTCCTCCTAACTCTTTGCATGATAATTCTTAGCAAAATCTTCGTGATGTGACTCATTATACTAATTGTTCGATGTTGATCACATTCCAAGGCCCCTGATTTCTTTGGGATTGCAATAAATACAGAATTACATAACTCATGAGGTATATTTCCAGTATCATATATTGTATTAAGCAGACTGGTAACTTTATCTATTCCATATTCTTCTAAAGCATTAATCATTTCTGTTGTGACGCTGTCTGGACCGGGGGTCTTGCCAGATTTCATATGATTAAGAGCATTCTGAAACTCTATCTTCAAAATTGCTGGCCCTTCATTATTATTTTGAACATCATACTGTTCTTCTCTGTTATCGTCATAAAGGTTTTTCACGTAATCTGACCATACATGTACAATCTGATCTTTTTCTATTATATCGATAAGTGAACACAACATGATTTTCTTGGCATCTGTAAAGAAGGTAGTTTGCCATTGCTTTCCTTCCTAGCAGTGACCATACTGGTCAGTGACCGTAGCCATTGTCTCCTCAAAAAAGAGATCCTCTGCCTACCGTCGTGAAGGTGGAGACCATAACCTACAACTATCTGTCGGCTGCTCTCCATCTTCATCCACCACCTGCACGCATGGCTTCACGTAACCCTGATCGGGGGCTAAACGGGTACTCCACCTTGCCCTAGGGTGTCCCGTAGGCTAGCGGAGGGAAGGAGGCGCCTTACTTCTCCTTTGATAGGGGATACCCCTACCCCGCTACCCTTTGGTGAATTAGTCTATGCCGGCACTATAATGCATGCAGCCCCCCGAATACGGTTTCACACTGTTATTCTTGTGGCAGGATGCCATACTGTTTCTGTATTTATATTGTTCGGGATTTTCCTAATATTAAGGTGTTGTCGCTTATGCACAACGCCAAGTTAATCAGAAATAGTAGCGTTGAGTATCGACGTGGGTTCCGTTGTTTGTATTGCTGCTACTCATCTTCTTAGCTTTTGCAGAATTGGCGGCTGACTGCTCTATTGATGTATCACTTGTATGATCACTTTTATGATGATACCCCATTTTGAAACCATCACACGAATCAAGTCGTTACATATCATTACTTTTACTTTTAAATGTTCTTTGATACAAACAATCTCTTTCCTGAGCTGTTGAATATCGCTCACTGCGAATTACTTTCTTGTAAATAGCATTGCTAAGCTAAACCGTCCAATGCTCTACACCTAGCCATGGTTTTATGTTATCTATAATAAATGTGCTTGTACCATTATCTTGTTGGTGTTCATAGCCGTAACTGTTTATGGCTTATTGAAGAATCTGTGAGGAGCGGCTGGCCGAGAGGCTAGAACGCCGGACTTTCATTCGAGAGACCCGGGTTCGATCCCGCGGTAAGGTGTCGGATTTTTTTCTGTCGGGGGCAAAAAGAAAATCCTAACCTGCACAGTTCGCGGCGACTGCACTAGCCAGGCGGCCTTAATTCCACAGGCTCAAAGACCCCTCTGCCATACACCGCAAGGTACTATATTGGCAGTAAATGACAGTTTTTTTGACAGAAGTATCTGTAGCTGATAATACATCTTGTTGACTACCATGCATGCTAACCATTGCAACTTCACATAATTCGTGTCGGCGCACATCATTTGGTGTAATACTTTGAATCATTTGTAATAATCTGACGTAAGCAATCCTTTACTGAGCTTTTGACGCTGACTATCGCTCACTGTGAGTTCGATTGCCATTTGCCTCAATTTTGCCGAGTTCTTTTGAAGGACGTAGATCCCAAGTTGCCAACGAGAGCTTTCCAATGTAGCTAGGGGTATTGATATGCTGCTGCGTTGACACTCTTTATGAAATGCACGCTGGCACACATTGAACACAACTCATTGCCTCAGAATTATATACTGGCATCATGTATTGTTTCTATGCTCATTTCGATGTTCCATCTAAACATTCCAAATATACATTATGCACTTATCGTAGAACAGCCTCCTATCCAGGCTACCTAATCATCTACAATGGTCTACATATACACTCTTCTAAACCCTACTTACAGTCCCGTTACACATGGCCGCAGGCGCCTACATTCACAGGCCGGCAGCCTCCGCACACGGCACACCACTCGACTTCGTGCCGTACATTGAATACGTCCACCCGCCTGGTCACGGCAACGCTGTTGTCAGCCATCGGTACACGCTTGAGATATCTACCTAATCATCTACAATGGTCTACACATACACTCTTCTAAACCCTACTTACAGTCCCGTTACACATGGCCGCAGGCGCCTACATTCACAGGCCGGCAGCCTCCGCACACGGCACACCACTCGACTTCGTGCCGTACATTGAATACGTCCACCCGCCTGGTCACGGCAACGCTGTTGTCAGCCATCGGTACACGCTTGAGATATCTAGCAGTTACTTGCCGTCGATGTCTCTAGGTGTTTCATTCTGACAGTGAAGATTAAGTTCACGGCTCCTTGCCTGGTCGTACGATCTGTACCTAATCGTCTCCATCTCTCCGACTCCCGTCTTTGTTTCCCGCTTTCTCGACCTTTCCTATCACGTGGCCTAATCCTCGCAATTCTATTGGCCCTTACGAATAACTGCTCCCCGGTGTATCCTTTCCTCTGCTCACCCCTGACAATTTATCCTATCGTTGTTCTACAGTACTTTACTCAACCAGACTCATGGCACCTACCCACGCCTGGTATAGCCAGCCTGTCACAGCTGTTGCCCGGGGGGTGGCCGCTTTCGCATGCTGACAGCTACTAGGAGCCTTAGGCGTGAGCTGGATATTAAGCTTGGACCAGTGGGGGATGTGCCCTGAAAAGTGCCCACACAGTCATTCTTACCAAAGGTACTACCAATGCCTGAAACCCCGTACCCCGCCCCCTAGCACCGGCTAATGAAATTAGAACATTATATACCACAATAAGAAAGAAGCAAACAGCTTTTTTTTTTGGGTCATGTGATGAGAAGAGACTGAAAAGCTGAACAGTGCATAAGTGCCTTTGAATATAAATGTTACAGACATATAAGAATATCTTGGGTAAAGAAAAGAACAAATGCAAATTACATAAGATATATATAAATACAAATGCATCCATACTTCAAAAGCTGAATATTGGAGAGGGTTGGCTATTAAAGACACGTGCCAGGGCATGCGGGAGTACAAGGAAATGAGCGGGCTGACATGCTCGCAGATGAGGCTACTGTGAAGGGCGGACGCGCCATGGACCAGGCTGACATTCTGAATGCTCTACGAGAAGTAAGACTTTTGCGAGAACCAAGTGATGACTGTGAATCTACAACAATGGCCAGACTGCGAGAGCAGCAAATTAAAAGAGGGGTGGCCAAACAAGAACACTACGCAGGAAGCCAAAGAAGATTGATAAACCAACACAGAACTGGCGTCGTTAGCCGCTACACGCTGCGGGATTTGCTGAGGAGGGGATCCGAGCACTTATGGACTGAATGGTTCGATGTGCAATGAGGATGATCTGTCGACTAACTAACTAACTAACTAAAGACGATAAAACAGAGAAAATTGATACATTTTGGTCACTTGAAACGCCATGCAAGTTTGGAGAGAACAATAATGGAGAGGTATATGCCAGTTAAGAGAGGAAGAGGAAAGCCAAAGAGAAGATGGGTGGAAGATGATGCGGATGATCTCCAGATGGGTGTTAGGCGCGGGACATCTTGCTTGTGATCGAGAAGTTTTCTGGAAGGTTGTTATGGTAGCCAGGTTCTGCAAAGGACATGCTACTGAATGAATGTGATGAGAAAAGAGGCATTAGAGAACATCGTGACAACTGGAAAGATCGAGGGGAAAAGAGATAGAGGCAGACCAAGAAAAATTATGCTGGATGGATTGCGACGGTGACATTGAGGAATATCAACGGCAGAGTTGATCCAGGAAACCAAAGACCTAATTCTGTGGGGAATCATGAACGCCTACGCCAGTCGGCATGGCACTTGATAATGATGGTAGTGTTGTTCTAATTGTGATTGTTCTGAAATTGTTGGCCTGTTATAGGCCGGAAAAAAATTGTTTTAACTTATTTATTTTCATGTCGTTAGAGACAATGAATCAATTAATGTAATATCGTTGGGAAATAGTAAAATTCGTTATAAAATTATCACGCCTATAAAATAAAGTCCTCACTTTTCTATAAACTTTGAAGATTACTTACAATTATTTATCCCATCATTTATGGTGCTGTCAACTGTTGCTAATTTCTTAGAAAATTGTTGTAAAAATTTAGAAAAATACTACAATTATTCGAATCACTATATGCATGTATACCTCCGTTAGTTATGTCCCTTTGATATAACTGTTATGTTGTGATGTGTGTTCTTATATCGGCATCAACACACCGGAAGTTTAAGAATGAAAGCTTGTATCCATTTGGCCATGCTGACCTCATAAAGTAGCCTTCACTTGATAGACATTTATAAGGAAGCTGCCGAGGATAGGACAGAAGTGCAGGTAGAGTTCTACAATGAGTCCGTATGGTCCTGGTGATTTGTCTTGTGATGATGAAATCATACTGTACCTCATAAATTTCTACTAAACGCCGAGAAGGTGTATATATAAATATAGCATTATGTGTTAATCGGTTTTATTTTAGATTTTGTTATCCTATATTCGATTATACCATTATCCATAGCCCTTTCAACCCCAGAAGACAAGTTATACCAGGATTCATCCCTGGCTCAGAGTAATAATCCCGTGACTCGAGTGACCACAAATAGGATATTAATAATAATAATAATAATAATAATAATAATAGAAACTTTCCGCGTGTGTGTGTGTGTGTGTGTGTGTGTGTGTGTGTGTGTGTGTGTGTGTGTGTGTTTCCTTTAAACTTGTATGTTGTACAAAACAGTCTGTGTTTTCATTTACATTTGCAAATACAACAAATGCATTCACAGATTCATTTACATTTGCAAATACAAAAGATACATTCACATACACAAGTGATATAATATACATTAATAGGCCCGTATGGCCGAATGGATACGAACGCGTGTTCTTAACATCCGGTAAGCTGATGTCGAGGTTAGCGGTACAACCCCTACACAGGACAGATGGACTAATATGTTGACGTGTCGTCCTTGACTTGGAGACGTTAATTACAAGTACTTCTGAAGTCGGAAGGGTTCGCCTGATGGTGAGGGACACTGTTAATAGGGAAAGCTAATCAACACGCAAAATTCAGTCCATCACTGCTATAAATAGTGTGTATGGACTACGCTTGAGTTCAGAGCGAGCGAGCGCCAGAAGAAATATACATTAATGGCATGGGGCAATTACACACACATTACTTGTATATCTTCCTCTACACACGGTGTATGTTTTCCTCTGGGGGGTACGGGGTGTCAGGCATTGGTAGCACCTTTGGTAAGGATGACTATCATGTCCTTTCAGGACCCATCCCCCACTGGTCCAAGCCTGACACCCAGCTCGTGCCTGTGGCTCCTAGTAGCTGTCAGCATGCGACAGCGGCCAACTCCCGGGCAACAGCTGTGAGAGGCTGGCTAAACCAGGCATGGGTATCCGATTTGGTGTCAAACCAAGAGGTAAACTAGGGTATGCCTACCCAGCATGTGAAGACAGGATTCGGCAGACTGCGCGGAAGAAATCATTGTTGATTCAACGGGCAAGACGGCGTTTACCTGCAAAGCGTTGTGGAACGTAATGAGCACGGCAAGGCACGTAGAGCGCCCTGGTCATCCACTGCACCTGTATTCGTCTCCAGTCGTCTCGACTTGTCTTGCCACTGGACACAGATGGACTCAGGCGAGAGAGTGAGGTCGACGAATTGCGCAACTCTTCCTCACTTTAATCCAAGTCATCGCGCAAGTCATTCTTCATCCAACGTCACATATCACCTTCAAGCCCTGTGGCGATGGGCGAGCGGCAAAGCGGCAGGCGTGGGTACGCTGGCAGCCGTAGTCGCAGACCTGCACACAGGCGGCTCAGGCCATATGGTCGTCTTCTACTGACCGGAGCAGCAGTGGGATTCGGGAGCCCCCTGAGCGACTGAGCAGCCCTCTATAGGAACACACTGCTCACCTCCATAGCATGAGGAAGGGGCTAGAAAAGGTGCCCTAAACATTGTCTGCTTCATCACTACCTAACCAGCTAGCCGCGGTTGGTGGGTACCCTAACTGCGGTCGACATACAAAGAAATATAAAACAAGCAAAGCTAAAAGAGTAAACCATATTCCCTTAACAATTGGAACTTGGAATGTACGCACCCTACTTGACAGAGACGGGTCCAGAGAGACGAACAGCACTGATTGGGAGAGAGCTGGGCAGGTACAACATCGACATTGCAGCCTTGAGCGAGACACGACTTGCAGAAGAAGGCCAAATCTGTGAAATAGGTGCCGGCTACACATTTTTCTGGAGTGGAAGGAAAAGCGAGGAAAGACGCCAATCCGGTGTGGGATTTGCCATTAAGTCAGCCCTGGTCGGCAAATTAGCTGGATTTCCAAAGGCTATAAACGACAGGCTCATGACCATGAAGTTGCCTCTGCTGAATGGAAGGAAGCACGCAACCATTGTGAGTGTCTACGCACCAACTATGACCAACGAAGATGATGTCAAGAACAAGTTCTATGAGGACCTGCACAATGTATTAACATCTGTTCCCAAAGGAGACAAACTTATACTCCTTGGGGATTTCAATGCCAGAGTAGGCACGGACACCACCTCTTGGAGTGGCATTATTGGAAAGCATGGAGTCGGAAATTGTAACAGCAATGGACTCCGCCTCCTTCAGACATGTGCCGAACATGATCTCCTGATTACGAACACAATTTTCCGTCTCCCCATGAGAAATAGGACATCGTGGATGCACCCTCGCTTGAAACATTGGCACCTCATTGACTATGTCATCGTCAGGAGGAGTGACAGACAAGACGTTCGAGTGACAAAATCCATGTGTGGTGCCGAATGTTGGACAGACCATCGTCTCATTGTCTCGAAAATGAACATCCACATCAGGCCACCACGGCGTCCTCAAGGGGCAAAAATGCAAACAAAGCTAAATGTCACCCGCCTAAACAGCAAGAAAATGCAGCAGTCGTTTGAAAATATGCTGGAAGACCGCCTCAAGCCCAATGCTGAAGCTAAACAGGATACAGAAACAGAATGGAGAGCCCTAAAGGACATAATTTACAACACTGCTATGGAAATCCTGGGTCCAGCCCCCCGAAAGCATAAAGACTGGTTTGATGAAAATTCCGAAGACACCAACCAATTGCTGGCCGAGAAACATCTTCTCCTCAAGGCACATTTGAATGACCCAAAGTCAACATCAAAAAAAGATTCTTTCAAGAACATACAGAGAGTAGTGCAGCAGAAACTTCGGCACATGCGGGACTCCTGGCTGAGCAGCAAAGCTGATGAAATTCAGGGCTTTGCTGACAGACATGATGTGAAAAACTTCTACGACTCACTGAAAGCGGTCTATGGTCCTTCATCACCAGGCACAGTTCCCCTCCTCAGTGCAGATGGGGGAACATTGGTCACCGATAAGAAAGAAATCCTTCAACGCTGGGCAGAGCATTTCAGCAAAATCTTAAATGCAACTTCCTTCTTCGATGATAAAACCATCAACTGCCTTCCTCAAGTTCCCACCAATGAGACACTTGATGACCTGCCAACCATAGTGGAAGTAAACAAAACCATCCAGCAACTCTCCAGCGGCAAGCACCTGGTCCTGACTCCATCCCAGCAGAGATATACAAGGCAGGTGGGCCGGTCCTAACAGAGCAGCTTCACCAAGTCTTCACAAACATATGGATGAACGAGACCATGGCACAAGATTTTAAGGACGCGTCAATAGTCCACCTTTACAAACGTAAAGGAAACCGCCAATCCTGTGACAACCACCGAGGCATCTCCTTGCTTTCAATTGCAGGGAAGATACTCGCCAGAATTCTTCTCAATCGCCTCACAGCGCATCTCGATCAAGGTCTTCTTCCTGAGAGTCAATGTGGCTTCAGAAAAGAACGTGGAACTGTTGACATGATTTTCGCTGCAAGGCAGCTGCAAGAGAAATGTCAGGAACAGAACTGCGAAATGTTCTCCACTTTCATTGACCTTACCAAGGCTTTTGATACAGTCAGCAGAGAAGGACTGTGGAAGATTATGGCAAAATATGGCTGTCCACGAAAGTTTCTTCAAATAGTGCGGCTATTTCATGACGGCATGCAGGCAAGAGTACAGGAAAATGGTGAACTGTCTGAACCCTTTCCTGTCACCAATGGAGTGAAGCAAGGATGTGTCCTGGCACCAACACTGTTCAGTCTCATGTTTTCAGCCATGTTGATGAATGCCTTCGAGAACGACGACATTGGAATAGACATCAACTACCGTATGGATGGAAAGTTATTCAATCTCAGAAGGCTGAAAGCTAAAACCAAAATTAACAGCGGCACCGTTAGAGAGCTCCTGTTTGCTGATGATTGCGCTCTATACGCCACCTCATAGGCGGGCATGCAACATAATGTTTCAGCTTTCTCACATGCCTGTGCCAACTTTGGGCTCAATATCAACTTGGAGAAGACTGTAGTTATGTACCAGCCAGCTCCAGGGAATAATCACACTGTGCCGAATATCAAAGTGAATGATCATAGACTAAGTGTTGTGGACAAATTCACCTATCTTGGCAGCACCGTGTCACAAGCTGCCACAATCGATGACGAAGTGAATACAAGAATCTCCAAGGCCAGTGCAGCCTTTGGCAGACTGTACAAGAATGTATGGGACAGAACTGGAATAAGCCTGCAAACAAAGCTAAAAGTCTACAAAGCAGTTGTATTATCCACACTGCTATATGCTTGTGAAACCTGGACTGTTTATCAGCGACACGCTAGGAAATTAAACCACTTCCACACAGTCTGCCTAAGGAAGCTACTGAAGATTAAATGGCAAGACAAGATTCCAGACACTGAAGTCCTAGAAAGAGCATCCATGCCCAGTATCCACACTATACTGATGAAGAATCAGATTCGCTGGGCTGGTCACTTGACTCGCATGCCAGATCACAGGCTCCCTAAACGAATTGTTTACAGCGAACTGCGTTGTGGTAAACGCTCCCAAGGTGGCCAGAGGAAACGTTTTAAAGACACTCTGAAAATTTCACTGAATGCTTTTGGAATTCATCATGACACCTGGGAGGCTGCAGCCAGAGACCGAAATTCGTGGCGTGCATCATTGCGCAAAGGTGCAGTCATATGTGAGGCAACCAGGACTGCAAGAGCTGTGAAGAAAAGGCAGGACAGAAAAACCACTGCAGGAAATCCTCCTCCAGAGACATCAAGCATTCTTTGCCCACATTGTCAAAGAACATTTCGAGCCAAAATAGGCCTTATCAGCCATCTTAGAACCCATGGCTCCACACGTTCAACCCCACTGGATGAAATGAATGGTCATCATCATTCTTGATGGACAAACAACACAACAACATGTTTTCCTCTACACACGGTGTATGTTTTCCTCTACACACGGTGTATGTTTTCCTCTACACACGGCATATGTTTTCCTCATCTCTCTCTGTCTCTGTCTCTGTCTCTGTCTGTCTGTCTGTCTGTCTGTCTATCTGTCTGTCTGTCTGTATGTCGGTCTGTCTGTCTGTCTGTCTGTCTGTCTGTCTGTCTCTCTCTCTCTCTCTCTCTCTCTCTCTCTCTCTCTCTCTCTCTCTCTCTATTTTAGTGATGGCATAATATATTGCATTCTGCATGGTACGTAGGTTTACACGCGTCCTGCATGTTTAGTGATTTGTACTTGTAGCAAAGTGCATTGCATGTCTAAAGTGAAATATGCGACTAGTTATTGCATTCTCACCAATGTGTGTGTGTGTGTGTGTGTGTGTGTGTTGCTTGTGTTTACCTTATTTCGTGCATCCTTTTAATAAACCCACATTCGACCGAAATTCTTACATAATTTATGTAGTCTCATTTACAACTAGAAAATATATAGACTTAATGTTACATTGTAGTTAAAGGGTGATGAAACGTTTTCTCTAAAACTAGAATTGTTCGAATTTAAACAAAACTAAAATTTTCACTAAGTATTAGTATATCTACTTGGTTTTTTGTTGTGTTAAATGTTCATTACCTTGTATTGTTTGCATACATGTTCTGTAGAATTGTGGTAACGGGACTTAATAATGTGGTGGTTTCTGATCTATTTCCTGACGTCGGTAATTGCAATGTAGAATAATGCTAGTGAGTGCAGGTCTGGATGATTGATGATGTGTCATACATGGTTGATTCTTAATGCTTGTATTTTGTTGTGCAAGTCTTGTAGTGCTTGTCCTCCATGTTTCCTATCTTGTATTAATGTTTTGTGTTGTATACTGTGAATTGTGTTGTTGGAGATGAAGTAGTTATTGGGTGTTTGTTTATGTGTGTAATTATCTGTTTTCGGGTATCTAACACTGTAGCTAAATATACTATCTTAGGAATGATGAAGGTGTTTACAACTGTGCTTCTTCCGAAAATGGTTGACTTGTATGTGTACCTATGTAGTATTCTATAATTTGTTTTGTCAGTGATTGCCTTGTTTCTGTGTGCATTTTTCTGGGATCGCATGGAAATGTGATTCCATATATTTTCATTATGTCTGTGGCTGTTAGATCTGGATAGAAATCCGCTTTATTCTTCCACTTTCCCAGACCCATTATTTTAGATTTCTGTATGTTTATTTTGGCCCTATTTCCTTCACCAAACTGTCTGAAGGTGTGACGTATGTTCGTCATGGATGTCTTGGTTGTAGGGAAGCAAGGGGTGTCATGTGCATAAGCAATTAGTTTCCGCTCCCCTAACATTTGTATAAATGTACCTTTATTGTTGATGTCACGTCTAATTGCTTCTAACTGTGGTTCTAGTGTGCGTACATACAGGATTGGTGATAGTGGACACTTTTGTCTGACAGATCTTATGATCCTTAAACAGGCAGTTAGTGAATGGATTCACCAGTACCTTACTTTCAGAACTTTTATACAAGTCTAGAGTATTGTCCTATGTTGCAGTGTGATAATGTTTTATGTAAGTATGAGTGTGACAACGGCCTTCTCCTGGTCTAGCGATAAGAGGGGGGATTAACAATTTGTCTGGTGTGTGTATGTGATGAAATCTCTAATGAAGTGTGTATAGCGAAACGCCAGTGGCCCATGTCCTTATGCATTCTTTGATTTTGGGAAAACAGTTGAAAATGGCTTTCGGGAACTCTCAGTTCTCTTGTCCGATCAATTCCCCTGAAGGATAGTTCTCTGGGTTAGCTCTACAACCCGATCTTCTTAATAGAATGATTGGAAGTCTGGCGTGTCTTGGGGAAAACCCGATGGCGCGCCTTGCACCAAATATGTACTAGTATAATTTCTTGGGACATGAATGTACATTGAAAACCTTATCGGTTGTCGGCACAATGTATTGAAGTTTTAAAGAATTTTACAAGTCAAGTGCCGTCTCCTACTGGAGGAATGAAAAGGTAAACTTGGGTTTTCTTTAGTCCAGCCAAAACTTGGTCTATAAATCTCTGTTGTCTCAACTGGTGAAACGAACTGGCGAAAAGCCGGTCATGCCCATATTGTGAATGGGTTGGCCGTTGGCCAATCTAGTTAGGCGTTCTGTTCTTGACATCGCCAGGGAACAAATCTGAGCAATATCTCTCCCTGGATGATTTCGCTTGTTCTTGGCGGCAGATGGGAAGGTGTTATCTTTCTTCATACAGCCTGAACTCTGCCTAGTGTCATCTTTAGTTTAAATATAGACACAACCTATATACAGTATGCCGGAAAGGGGGGGGGGGATTGCTCCTTGGGGATGGGGTCCACCAATCTATGATCTATCTTCTTGAGCCGGAAGAGGCTATCCACAGTGCTATCTCTTTCGTCTTTTAGTCGATAGGATGATGTCGGGAAGATAATGGACTTCTCTATCTCACTGAGAGAACCTGAACTCATCTGAATCTATGGGTTATTTGAGGCACTGCCGGTACATTGCGGCGACAGCTCAGACAAGAGCAGCGGCCGGAAGGAGTAGTATTTTTTTTTCCTATTCTTGCTGGGAATGGGGAACGACACTTCTTTACATACACATAATTACCCACACAACACCACAAGAGCTTTGTCGTGAGAAAGGCAGGGTTTGCAAGTGAGAGATATGCCTGGAAATGAATGTGCCCAATAATAATAAAGGCTTGGTATGAGTGTGGAGAGTGAGTCCTGTAGGCAAAAAGTTCCTGGGGTGGACAACCGGACGTCTACAAGCTGGAGGTCTACTCAAGCTCGGACGTAGCCAATCCAGGGGCTATCTGACAGGTCAGGCCCATTCATTCGGGTCTCTTATCTAATGTATTGGGTAGGGAACCTACATGTCAAATGTAGTAACTGAGGCCCTATTGGTCCTCAGGATTGTGGTACTTGAGTCAGCCTAGTCGTTCACTGATTTCTGTCATCTCCAGGGTCCTCCTTGAATTGAAGGGAGCATAAGAGATCTGCAAGGCCACGAGATTATCACCTTAAGACATTCTCAGGTGAACCATGGACTTTCAGGACGGCCACAGGCTAATGACTCCAATCAAGGAATCAATGTCTGATTAGTCCTGATCTAGTGGCATCCTTCGGTACCCGCTCAGTACAAACGGACCAAATCGGTGAGGCAGATGCCGACTGACGGGACTTTGTAGTACTCTTCGGTCTATGAGGGAAAGCCATGAGGCTCTCTGCCTGAACTTTGTCCTTGTTGTGTCTGTTTAGAACTATCTGTTTTAACTGCCTTGATGTTTTCCTGTGCTGTTCTTTATTAATTTAATAAATCACGTTTTAGTTTACTCCAACGTTCACTGTGTTATATATATGGATCAGCCAGAAATACACTTTAGAGATTAGGTCCCGAGGTCGAAAGAGAGAGTGACAGTGAGTCCAGGGAACGGAGGATGGTTGGCAAGCAAAGACCTATCCCAGCCAGGGCTATAGAATAATATTGAAATATTGTTACATAGTTACTTGGGACCCTCCACGTAGCTTGTTACAGTGTGTATGTTGGTATATGTTTCTGTGATGAATACTGCACTGTTGGTCTGGGTTTATGAGTGATGGCATAAATGTGTTTAATTTGTTTACAAGTGATTTTGCTAGAATGTTGTAGTCTGTGTTTAATAATGAGATGGGTCTATAGTTTCTGAGGAGTGTCTTGTCTGCGTTATCTTTAGATATGAGTGTTATGTAGGACATGATGCAAGTGGTGGGAAGTTCTTGTTTGTGAAAAGCTTCTCGGGAGACGTTTAGAAGGAAATTGCGTAGGATAGGAGAGAAGTGTTGGCAGAATTCAACCGTGAGTCCATCTGGTCCTGGTGTTTTGTCTTTTTTGCATTTGATTGAGTGCATGTGTTATATCTACTAATGTAAGCTATGTGTCTAGTATGTCTTTATCTTTGTGTATTGTAAGAACGTATGTTGTGTTTGTGTGTTGGCTGGTTCTGCTGTATATAGGTCAGTGTAGTATTTTTGGAATGTTTCTAATATATGTGTTGCCTCTTTGTGTGTGTTTCCTTTCATGTCTATTATTGCTCCTATTTGTCTGTTGAGTTGTATGTTTTGTTGTATTGCCGGGTGTTGTTTGCTGGGAGTTTCTTGTGACATGGTGCTGAGTTTAGTTCTAAGAAGTGCATCTGTTGTTGTCTTATTGTGCTTCTTGTTTTGTGTTTAGAACTGAGACAGGTTTTAGTTTGTACGATGGTGCTGGATCTTATACGGCATAGAACATAGTCATCTGCCCCTTTCTCTTCTTGTCACCTCCCAACTTGAAGTGCCTGCATCGCTTCATGCTGAGCTGTTTTCTTTATTTGCATTATGCGCATTCCATACGCAGTAAAATCTAACTTATAGTTTTAGCCTTCTTTCTAAACACAGGCTTAGACTGGCCACCATAACCACTCTGTTTTCCGTCGTAACGCCTTTTACCCTGTTCATAGAGCGAAGCTTTTCCTGCTTGTACTGGGGGACTTTGTGTGATGTTTGCACTGTTTCTGCCCTTGCAAAATGTGCGGCGCTGTTTCGGTGCGTTAACCATGGTGAAATCACATATGACAAGTGAAGTTTCTAATTGTAATTGTAGTGAAATTTTGGGCCCTTTACAGGCCGGACAAAAATAATAATACATATTGCAATTTAAAATCTATCAAGAAATGGATAAAACATTTTATTTAATAGCGAGACGAAATGCCAAAATGGGTTAACAATTTTCAAGCATGTAAAATAATGCCATCAATTTTACACAAACTTTGAAGATTACTTACAAGTTTTTAAATCCTGCATGCTGCACATAACTTTCGGTAATTTATATAAACATTTTATAAACGATTTAGACAAATACTACAATTATTTATATCACAGAATACGTTTATGTTTCCTTTAGTTATGTCCCTTGAAATAACTTTTGTGTTGTTATGTGTCAGAGTTCTACTGCCATCAGATCCCTGAGACAGACAAAAGGCTAGCGTAAGACAGGACATTACGTCCAGGGACAGACAGGACGACATGGGCAGTGTTGCCATCTCCTTTTGATGAAAAAGCACCAAATCGACCATTTAAGCACCAAAAAGCACCACATTTTTTTGGGAAAGCACCAAAAAAAAAAAAAAAAAAAAAAAAGCACCAACTGTTTTTATTACAAACGCAACACGTTAGCACATTATAATTTATTATTATCACTTCATATTACAATGAAGTTTATTCCAGATCCGCCAAATCCCAATGCGAATTAATCTCGAGCCAAAAAAGTACTAAACTGCAATAATATTTTTTGGGAAAGCACTAAAACAAGCACTGGTGGTATTCATTCAAAATGTTATATGGTATCACATTATAATTTATTATTATCACTGAATATTATTATTTCTTGTGTGTTATTTTCTTGTGTATTCTTGTCTTCTTATGTGTTGATTTGACTATTACAAGTTTGTGTGAGGTCAGTTCTTTTCTGTGGAGGAGTTTCTCTTATGAGTGGCGGGAAATCTTCTCGACTGTGTACACCAATTGCTGCTGCTGTTGGTGTCATCGGTGGTCGTCTACTAGGACAGTTATTTGCCCAGTGGTTGTCTTGGCCACACGCCGGACAATTGGTCTTTCTCCCCGGCATTGTGATCAACACTCTGTAATTATTGTTCATAATACCAGGAGTGTAGATCCGTATGTAATAGGGGGCTACTTTTTCTGGATTGCAGAGTGCACCCAACTTGCCAGCCCTATTCTGTATCTTGAATACCTCAGCCATGTCATGCCCTGTAATACTGTGCACCAGTACGGGAGTAATCGTGACAGGTCACCAGTGAATGGTCAGTCTGTCTCTTTATTTATCTAGTTGCTCTAGGGATATATCTATCCCCAGGCTTGTTAAAGGGAACTCTTTACCGTGTAACTTTTCATACACGGCCTTCTGCGCCTCTGCTGACAGGTGAAAGTACCACCTAGTGGGAACCTCGAACCTATGCAGGGCAACGATTCCCCCAGAAGGCAAACCTCCTGTACCAGTTAGGGCACTAACAATAAATGCTGGTGTTGATTTAGCAGCTGCCCCAGGACCAGTAATCGAGCAAACTATGGTACCGGGCTGGTGGAGTTGCTGGACTTCGTAGTCATCTCTTGGAATGCAACATGCAGTAATATTGGAATACATGTCCATAATTTGTTATTTTCGGTAATAATAATTCCAAAGAATAACGCACCACAATATTCTTTTCAATGTTTTACGCTGACAGGCTTCAATTAATATTGCAGTTCACGTTTGTGAGCAATATTATTTACTTATATCAAGGAGTTTGAGCCTTTCACAGGCCAGACAAAAATTCTTGTGAAATTCAACTATATGATACTGTTTATGAAAGGTCAGGATATTTAATGTAATATCGAGGCTAATTGAAAAAAATGAGTTATACAATTCCGACAAATGTAAAATAAAGCCATTACATTTACACAATCTTTGAAGATTGCTTACAATTATTATCCCGTCATTTATAAACTATATAGATGTCGCTAATGTTTATGAACAGTTTATGAAAGATTAACATAAATACTACAATGATTTAAAACACATAATACTAGTATGTAACCTATAGTAATGTCCCGTTAGGTAAAATACTGTTATGTTATTATTTCCCTTTCAACAATCATGATTGTATGTTCCTTTCAGTGTTCTATACTGATATAGTTATGCTATATTATTGTTTTATAGTATTGCTTGCTGGATATAGTTATGGTATATTATTGTTATATAGTATCGCTTGCTGGATATAGTTATGGTATATTATTGTTATATAGTATCGCTTGCTGGATATAGTTATGGTATATTATTGTTATATAGTATCGCTTGCTTGATATAGTTATGGTATATTATTGTTTTATAGTATCGCTTGCTTGATATTCATTCCTTCATTCAGTAGCATGTCCCTTGCAGATCCTATAACAACCTTCCGGAAACATCTCGATCTTAAGCAAGTTGTACCGCGTCCCATACACCCATCTGGAGATCATATGCCACATCTTGCACCCATCTTCTCTTTTGCCTTCCTTTTCCTCTCTTCCCGGGCATTTTCCCCTTTATTATTGTTCTCTCCAAACCTTCATAACGTTTCAAGTGACCAACATATTTTAACGTTCTTTGTTTTCTCCTCTTTAATAGCCAACTTTCTTCAATATTCAGATCTTGTCGTATGGATGCATTTGTTCTTTCGAATATCCAATGTATTCTTGAAACCCGTTTATAACATTTATATTCAAAGGTTATGTGAAACACCGTTATGATGATAACAGAGAGGAACAGTATGATATTAGATTTAATAATGAAGGACCGCCAATTTTGGAGATGGAGGTTCGAAATGTTCTTAAGTATATTAAATCTGGCAAGGCCCCCGGTGCACATAACATCACAATAGAAATGATTAAAGCTTTAAAAGAATTTGGACTAGAGCAAGTCACCAGACTGCTGAACACATTATATGATACTGGAGATATACCTTCTGAATTATGTAACTCTGTATTTATTGCAATCCCAAAAAAATCAGGAAACTTTGAATGTGATCAACATAGAACAATTAGTATAATGAGTCACATTAAAAAAACTTTGCTACCAATTATCATGCAAAGAGTGAGGAAGAAAATACAACCTGAAATAGGGGAATAACAATGTGGGTTTGTAGAAGGAAAAGGTACAGTAAATGCTGTGTATATGCTGCTAACAGTTATTGAACGTGCTATAGAAGTAAACAAGGATATACATCTTTGCTTTATTGACTATACAAAGGCTTTTTATAGAGTCAGACATGTCAACATGGTGGATATGCTTGCAGATCTACAAATTCATGGGAAAGACATTAGTCTTATAAAAAGCATATATTGGAAACAACAAGCTGTAATAAGGATTGATAATGAAGTGGGACAATATCAGCCTATTAAGAGAGGTGTTAGGCAGGTGTAATGTCTCCAGATCTATTTTCCCTATACAGCGAAAATATTCTCAGAAATATAGAGGATATAAATGGAATCCGTATTGGAGGACGAAACATCAATAACATTAGATATGCAGATGATACAGTATTGATTGCAGACAATGCGCAGGATCTGCAACAATTAGTAGATGCGGTTGTTGTACACAGTAAGCAACTGGGGTTCGAATTAAATTGTAAAATGGACACAGGTTATGGTCGTCACTAGGAAGAACGAAGTGCCACAATGTATTATACAAGTAAATGGAAATATTCTTCAACAAGTGAATCCGTACAATTATCTCGGAACAGTCATAACATCTGATGTGAGATGCCTTGAAGAGATTAGAACAAGAATCGCCATAGCGAAAGTAGCCTTTAGCAAGATGCAAAACATTTTGACCAATAAAAAGATGTCAATTGAAACGAGAAAAAGAGTATTGAGGGGAAACATAGAATCTGTTCTTTCGTATGGATGTGAAACTTTGACAATGAGCAGTCAAGCTGAAAAACATCTGATGGCTGCAGAAATGTGGTTTCAGAGGAAAATGCAAAGAATACCATAGATAGACAGAAAAACCAATGACCAAGTACTACAGGAGACAAATGAAAATCGTAAATTGATTAGAGAAATTAAACGTAGACAGTCAAATTTTTTTTGGACATGTTATGAGAAGAAATGGATTTGAAAAATTTAGTGACAACTGGCAAGATCGAAGGGAACAGACCAAGAGGAAGACCGTGAGGAAAATACCTGGATGGCTTGGCCACATGGCGTGGACGAGACAGGAACACTGAGTTGATCCACGACACTGGTGATCGAGTGAAATGGCGAGTCATGACCGCCCATGCTTTCCAGCATGGCACATGACTGATTGATTAATTCAAAGGCATTTATGCGCTGTTCAGCTTATTTAGAATAAGCTGCAGCAATTGATCTTGTGGTACACATTTTCCACATTTTCTGCCCCACGTGGAATTATCAGGTTGTGCACTATAAGTGATAGGTCGTGTGTTTGTGTTTTTGTCGTCAGCTATCTGTGTTGTCATTGACAAAGATTCTTAGAATCGAAACGTCTGTGTGTCGTATTGTATACGTTCGTGTGTATTTTATCTTATTTTATTATTCATTTTTTTATATTTATTGAGTGCTTCTGATTTCGGATTTTTCACCTGTATTTCGCGACACGTGGATCTCCTTGTAAGGTATGTGCAACGTTTGTTAATGTTTAGTTCGTTTTTTCTCGCAGGAATTTAAAATACCTATTTGTTTCCATTTCAGCTTATTTAGTAAGTGTCCAGGTCTCACAGGCGTATATTACAATGGGAAAGACACATGCTCTTACACATCTAATTTGTATAGGTGTACCTGTCAAAAGCCACAATTTATTCAGTTGTTTAAGTTTTTGAAGAGCAATAGATATTCGTCTTTTAATTTCTTTCATTGTGTCATCATTATTGGTAATTAATCATCCAAGGTATTCAAAATGTTCCGCCACCTCCAATTTTCCTCATTAACATATATTTATTTTTCCATATTAGTTCATTCTCTATTCATTATCGTTGTTTTCGCAATGTTAAGATATAAGTTGGGATTTTCACTACTCTTTTAAGTTGAGGTTATTAGATTTTCTGTACCATTCTGTGATGTGGATTGTAATACTGTATCACCAGCATATGGAATCACTTGCATTTCATGACCACCGATATTCAGGGCATCATATTGCTCCTTGGTTATACAATCTCTTATATTTCTTATTATATTTTCGGCATACAGGTTAAACAAATAGGGGGACAGCACACATCCCTAGCGGACTCCTTGCTTGATGTCAAACCAGTCTGATGTCTAACCATCTATTCTAACCGCTGCTTATTGGTCTAGGTAGAGCATTTTTAGGATTTGTACGACATTTGATGAAAAGCCCATATTCCTAATGATTTCCTAAAGTTTATGATGCTGTACACAGTCAAATGCCCTTGATTAATCTAAGAAACATGAGAATAGGTTTACATTAAATTCTCTGAACTTCCTTATTATTAAACGATGTTGAGTATGTGATCTGTTGTTCCTCTTCCTTGTCTAAATAGAATCTTGTGGCCATATACCATATTTCTTGATATAGTTTTGGTATATTATTGTTATATAGTATTGCTTGCGTGCTATGGTTTAAAAAAAAAATGATACGTGCTCCCGGTCCTTCAGGTGGCTAGAGCCGCCCCATGGGTCCCCAGGTCCCTCTATGTCATTCAGATGACCGCCTCTGCTAGTGACCCTGGCAAGATTCTACATTTTTATCTTAGTTAAAAGGTCTCGATTAAGGATTTTTAGGCTTTTACAGGCCGGACAAAATGTTGTTTCCTTTCTGTTTTATTAAACAACTTTGGCCTTTACAGATTTCATTCTGTGCATTCTATACGCAGTACAATCTTCTTTGTGGTTTAAGCCTTCTTTCTAAACACAGGCTTAGACTGACCTCCATAACCACTCTATTTTCTGTCTTTAACCCTGTGCATAGAGTGAGGCTTTTCTTGCTTTGCACTGGGTGACTTATTGGATAGTGCTTTTTGTACCTTTTCATCTCATCTCATCTCATCTCATCATGTTCCCCTTGTACCTTGCGGTGTCGAGGTGAAGTATAAACATCGTGAGAGTGCCCGATTACGGGCTTCATAAGAAGTATTTGTACCTTTTGCCCTTGCAAAATGTGATGCGCTGTTTCAGTACGTTCATCGTGGTGAAGACACATATGAAAAAGTAAATTTACGTTTCTAATTGTGATTGCAGTAAAATGTTGGGCCTTTTACCGGCCGGATAAACATAATGCAACTTGCTATGGGAACATCTATTGAAAGGATAAAACATTTAAATTAAAATTAAGAAGAAATGAGAAAATGGGTCATAAAATTCTCAGTTTTGTAAAATAAAGCCACAATTTTACATAAACTTTGAAGATTACTTAAAATTATTATTCCTTTGATATTCAGCAAATAACGGCCGTTAATTTCTATAAATATTTTATAAAGGAGTTAGATAAATACTACAATTATTTAAATCACAGCATACATTTATGCTTACTTTAGTAATGTCCCTTGAAATAGCTGTTATGTATTTTTCCACTATTTTATTTACATGTGTTCCTACATCGGCATCGACACACCGGAAGTTTAAGAATGAAAGCTTGTATCCATTCGGCCATGTTGACCTGCAAAAGTAGCCTTCACTGGGTCGACTTTTATAAGGAAGCTGTGAGGATAGGAAAGAAATTCTGGTAGACATCTACTGTGAGTCCGTCTGGTACTGGTGATTTGTCTTGTGATGATAAAATCATTATGTACCGCGTACAAGTTTTACTAAACGCTGAGAAAGTTTGTTTGTTCGCATATCTTTTACAGGACATCGCTGTCAACATCAGCATCTTTCAGCTGATTGTTGATTTCTTGGCAAGATTACGCTCAGTAGTTTGCCATTGCTTTTTGAGCGACCGTCTCACATACCCCGTAAGTTACCGATGCGGAGAGAACCGCTACCAATTCTCGCGCGACGTCACGTTACTTATGAGAGTATACGAGATTATGGAGAATGTTGTGTAACCTCTAGACCAGGGAGGACGGCAAACGCTGAGAAGATATGTATAAATATATCATTATGTTTTAAGGAGTTTTGGCCTTTGACAGACCGGTCAAAATTAGAATTGAACAGTTAGCCTACCCGGAGATATTTTTTTTTCTACCGATTCGATTATACCATTATCCATAGCCCCTTCAACCTCAGCAGTTAAGTTATATCAAGGTACAACACTGGCTCAGATTAAAAATCCTGTGATCGAGTCAGCGAAAAGTAAGATATTAATTTGTTTTAAAGTTTTATTTGTGTGTGTGCGTTTTTGTTTTAAAAACTTGTTGCTTGCTTGCTTGTGTTCGCCGGCTGTGAACTCCAGCGCGAGGTCCTGTATGCCGGATGAGATGAAGACATCCTGTTGTCCAACATCAGTGTGATGTCATACCGGACCTGAGGTTTGCGTGAGTAACCGTTGTCCCATGTCTGGCTTATTGGTGTGCAGACTGGTGGTTCTTCGCCTTGCAGGCAGATACTCTCCGACTTCAGAGGAAGCAACGATCCTACTGACTTAAGCCAGGACCCCGAAGGGACCTGTTGCCAAGGACGCTCGGCGAGGACGCGTTATTAGGTCTTGGCCAGTATGGAACCCAGCCCTAGTGCCTTGGAAACACCTCTGCGTTCCTAAAACCGTGTATTTCGTAGACATCAATGTGTATTTACATGGTGCATTGTGTGTTTCACTTACATTTGCAAATACTACATATTCATTCATGTATCAATCAATCAATCATGTGCCATGCCGGAAAGAGTAGGCGGTCATGACTCGCCATTTCACACGATCACCAGAGTCGTGGATCAGCTCAGTGTTCCTGTCTCGTCCATGCCATGTTGCCAAGCCATCCAGGTATTTTCCTCTCGGTTTTCATCTCGGTCTGTTCCCTTCGATCTTGCTAGTTGTCACTAGTTCTCGAATCCATTTCTTCTCACAACATGTCCAAAATATTATGACTGTCTGCGTCTAGTTTCTCTAATCGATTTACGATTTTCATTTGTCTCCTGTAGTACTTGGTCATTGATTTTTCTGTCTGTCCATGGTATTCTTTGCATTTTCCTCAGAAATCACATTTCTGCAGCCATCAGATGTTTTTCAACTTGACTGCTCATTGTCCACGCTTCACATCCATACACAAGTACAGGTTCTATGTATCCCCTCAACACTCTTTTTCTCGTTTCAGTTGACATCACTTAATTGGTCAGAATGTTTTTCATCTTGCTAAAGGCTACTTTCGCTATGGCGATTCTTGTTCTAATCTCTTCAAGGCATCTCCCATCAGATGTTATGACTGTTCCGAGATAATTGTACCGATTCACTTGTTGAAGAATATTCCCATTTATTTGTATATTACATTGTGGTACTTCGTTCTTTCTAGTGACGACCATAACCTGTGTCATTTTACAATTTAATTCGAACCCCAGTTGCTCACTGTGTAGAACAACCGCATCTACTAATTGTTGCAGGTCCTGCGGATTGTCGGCAATCAATACTGTATCATCTGCATATCTAATGTTATTGATGTTTCGTCCTGTAATACTGATTCCATTTATATCTTCTACATTACTGAAAATGTTTTCACTGTATAGGGAAAAAAGATCTGGAGACATTATAATGGGACAAAGTTGTGTGAAATAATAAGCAAAGAGAAGTCACTGAAATTGTTCTGGCCACTACTTAAAAGTATGAATGGTGTAGTCAAGGATAAGAGTATTCCTGACTTCCAGGGTGCAAGCCTCATCTGGCAGAGGACTGACGAGGATAAGGGCAAATCACTTTTAGAACGCTATCTAGAGCAGAGCATCCAGAAAGACATGAGAGGCCGAAATTTTGCCAAGACGGTTACCTCAGATAGGTGTAAGTCCCAGAACATTTCAGAAGAAGACATGGCGACAGTAAAAGAGATCAGGGCTATGTTTAGACGAACAAACAACATCTTTGTTGTCAAAGGCCAGAGGATATAAGATATTGACGTTAGAATGTGTGCCGACAACGAGCTAGAGGAACTAGCAGTTATGTACAACAACAGTATAGTGAGTGCTAGCATCAAGGAGGAGTGGTTACACAGCTGATTCCCTTGCTGAAGCCTGGCAAAGACCACATAAACATTCAGGAATAGCGCGTAATCACCATGCAAAATGCAATAGGCAAGAAGCTGCTGGAGAAGTTGATTGCCAGAACAAATATCAAACCAGCTAGAAAGAGGCAATGTCTTTTCCCATCTACCCCTAGAGGGTATCGTCCAAACAGAGAAACCTGGACCAACGCAGCAGTTTTTGCCTATGATGTGTATGAAAGTTTCCACTCAGGGACTGAATCATGTGCTGCAGCAATTGATCTTGAGGCTGCGTACAACAGAGTGCAGTTGGAATTTTTAGTGGTTCAGCTTTTCGAACTCAGTATAAGACCATTCCTTCTAAATTGGATCGCGTCAGCCACTTTCGAACGGAAATCAGTCTTTAGATGTGGCAGCTGGGCTTCTGAACCAACAACAATATATTCTGGCCTGCCTCACTATCGCCGGAGCTGTTTAAATTCCTACACTGTGAAAATCACCGGTGAGCGGATCAAAGGACCGGGAAGGACATTGTCGTATGTAGACTATGTTTTAGTGTATCGTCAGAGTAAGGAAAGAGATCGGGTTGCTATGGAACTACAAAGAGAACTCAATCGCATAAGTATGAGGTGTGTTGAAGCTGGTACAATGGTCAACCCAACGAAGGCAGCAGTGACATGCTTCTCTTTTAACAACCATATTGTCAACACTCCAACACCAACTGTACATCTGTGCTTAGAGACTGGAAAGAACGCAGGCAATGAAATACCTGGGGATACGATTTGATCGAAGCCTTGCTTATACTGAGCATATTGACCAGGTGCTAATAAAGGCCAAGCGGGATTTGGCTGCGATCCGGGTGATGGCGGTGGCAAACTGTGAGCAGCGCCACCCATGTCTTCTATTCGAGTGTCTGGTTCTTTCTGTTTTTGAGTATGCGATAGCGATCCTGACTCTTGGCCATAAGCAGATGGAAAAGGATGGAAAGGATACAGAACGAAGCTATGCGTATTATACTTGGGTGTACAAGAGATACAGCACGCTGGACGATGCGCTACCTTCTTGATTTTCCAACCATCGGGGACAGGATACAGATTTACCGAGCGCAGCCTTACCCCAGAGTCAACGCAAACACACAACATCTAATGCATAGTGAAATTAAGAAGGTAAAAGGCAGCAGGTTAAAAAGAGGAAAGTAGTGGATTGGTCAAGTCGAAGACATTCTTCAACAGGTGCGTTCGCTTGAAGACTTAGAAGAGGAATGGGTACAAGTGCCTTTTCTGTTTGTATCCAACTAGACATAAAATGCAGACAAGAAAATTTTGATGTTGTGGAGGTGGAAGTACAGGTTTTGATCTTCGAGAATTCTTTACTGGGTGATACCGTCATTTACACAGATGGGCATTTACGGCTCACGCTGGAGGGAGAATTGTGAAGGAATTGTGCTAGTTGTTAGACTATGGAAGTCATGGCAGTAAGAAAAGCAACTGCATGGCTCGAGACACAGGCCTTCACTCGGGCATGTTTCCTCAGTGACTCAATGAGTATGCTCAGGGAGATAGCGATGGGGTGGGCCCGAAGACAATGGTTGTGGTCTCTGGAGCGGTCACGGCTGGCAAAGACTAGTTTCATTTTGTGCCATTGCATGCGGGTGTACAAGGAAATGAGCAGACTGACAGGCTGGCCGGTAAGGCTACTGTGGAGGGCGTACGAGCCATGGACCAGGCTCAAATAATGAATGCTGTACGAGAAGTAAGTTGTTTGCATGTACCAAGTGATGACTGTAAATCTACATCCATGGTCAGTCTGTGAGAACAGCAATTAAAATAGGTGTGGCCTAACAAGAACACTACGCGGGAAGCCAAAGAAGCTTAATGAACCAACACAACACTGGTGTCGTTAGCCGCTACACACTGCGGCATTTACTGAGGAGGGCATCCGAGCACTTATGGACTGAATGTTTCGATGTGCAATGAGAATGATCTGTCGATTGACTAATTAACTAGTAAATATGAGTGTGACATTGCGTCAGCGGCCTTCTACTGGTCTAGCCACAAGTGGGAGGATTGGCAGTCTTTCTGGTGTGTGTATCTGGTGGGTCGGAGTGCCAGCAGAGCAGCCAGACTTGTGCAGTTATAATCACATTGAGCCGGGAGTGCAGGGAGTGGCCACCAGGGGCCACGGAAGTGGAAATCCAGCAACTAATTCAGGATAAAGCTCGCCAGGGTGATGTGATTATCCATACAGATGGTTCGGTGTTGAGAGGTACGAGAAGTGCCTGGGGATTCTGAGCATCTAGCTTAAGAATGGAGGTGGAGGCGGTCAGTGCAGCCTTCTGCTGGATGGAGAAAACGATACATACACACATCGTGATTGTAATTGACTCAGAAAGCATGCTGAGGAGGGTGAGGACAGGCAGGCTTCGTGCAGAGTGGCTTGCTTCGCTTCAGAGATAACGGGTGGCAAGCATCACCTGGATCTTTTCTCCGGGGCATGCCGATGTGCTGGGAAATGAACAGGCGGACAGATGTGCAATGAGGATGATCTATCGGCTAACTAACTAACAAGTATGAGTGTTACATTCTGTCAACGACCTTCTCCTGGTCTAGCGACATGTGCGAGGATTGACAGTCTTTCTGGTGTGTGTGTGTGTGATGAAATCTCTAATGAAGTGTGTATGTTGGTGTATGTTTATGTGTTGAAAACTGCACTGTTGGACTGGGTATTCTATTGATGGCATGAATGTTTTTTAATTTGTTCGCATGTGACTTAGCTAGAATTTTGTAGTCTGTGTTGAAAAATTAGATGTTTCTATAGATTTTAAGCTGTGTTTTGTCCGTGTTGTCTTTATAGATGAGTGTTATGGAGGACATGTTGTAAGTGTAGATGAGTTCTTGTTTGTGAAAAGCTTCTTGGTAGACCTTTAGAAGGAAACTGTCTAGGATAGGAAAGTCGCACTTGTAGAATTATACAGTGAATCCATCTGGTCCTGGTGTTTTGTCTTTTTGCATTTGATTGAGTGCATGTGTTATACCTACTAATGTAAGAGCTCTGGCTAGTATGCCTTTATCTTTGTCATATAGTTTATTTGTGTATTGTAAGAACCTATTTTGTGTCTGTATGTTGGCTTGTTCTGTTGTATATAGGTTATTGTAGTGAGGCTTTTCCTGCTTTGTACTGGTTGACTTTTTGTGCTTTTTGCACTTTTTACCTGTGCAAAATGAGCGGCGCTGTTTCGGTAAACTCACCTTAGTGAAATCATATATGAGAAATGAAGTGTACGTTTCGAATCGTGATTCTAGTGAAATTGTTTTTATTTGGCCTTTTACAGACCGGACAAAAATACTAGAAAAGAAGTGGCACTATGTTGCCATTAAGAGGATAAAACATTTAATGTAATATCCAGAGGAAATGACAAAATGGGTTATAAAATTCTCAAACATGTAAAATTATGCCATCACTTTTACACAAACTTTGAATATTATGTAAAATTTGTATCACATTGCGTATGCAGCACATAACTTTCGCTAATTACTATGAATATTTTATAAAGGATTCAGATAAATACTACAATTATTTAAATCACAGAATACATGTATGCTTCCTTTAGTAATGTCCCTTGAAATAGCTGTTATGTCTTTCTCCACAAATGTATTTACATGTGTTTTTACATCGGCCTCAACACACCGGAAGTTCAAGAGTGAAAGCTTGTATCCATTCGGCCATGTTGACCTCCAAAAGTAGCCTTCACTTGGTAGACTTTTATATGGAAGCCGCCGAGGATAGGACAGAAGTGATGGCAGAGTTCTACAGTGAGTCTGTATGGTCCTAGTGTCTTGTGGTGATGAAATATTTATGTACGTCATAAAAGTTTTACTAAACTGATTCGCTGCCGACCGCCAACCGATTTCCGAACAGTCTCAACTGTTTTGTCCCTTCGTTAATATATTGCCAAGATTTGTGCGGTCCGTTTGTTTCTTTTGATTGCGATCCCTTGCTCAATTTTAATACCCTGAAACGAATTTTTACGCCGAAAGAAGGTTTTTCATTTACACACAGGCCACGAGTCATCGACATTTGGTGACTAAATCTTGAGGATGTGTTTAAAAGTTGTGTTAAAAAAACTCGCTGTTTTAGGAATTGCATGGGTCCTTGATTTTCGGCCTCATATAAATCAGATAAAAGTTTTAAACAATGTTAGATTGTAGTTATTCTTATTTAAAGGAAATTTGTGAACGATTCTAAACTGATAGCACACGTTAAATGTGTTTTTTTTTCCCGGTTAAAATGTATTATTTATGAATGTAAACAAACAAACTAACTCTTAGCCGCTAACCGTGAAGGTTTGTCATCATGTCGAATTAGCTGATGGGCCACACTTGTGCCCCTAAAATTTGCTTTGCCTATCACAAAGTATTTTAGAAGTATTTAAATAATTAAATTAAAAGAATAATAATTATAACTAACTAAAAAATAGCGTACATTTTGTGTTTTTCGGCAGAAAACGGTCAAAACATGTCTCGTGATTTTCCGACATTTTCCATTTTATGTGACAATGATGCGCTTCAAAATAGGATGTTTTTATTGTATTTGTAATTTATTGGTGTTATGGAGCCGTCCTAGTGATTTTTGTGTAGCAAAGTGGTGTAGTTTCATAATTCAGTAAGTTTCATTGGATTTTAAACACCGTCGGATCAGTAGCGCCTTGGTAAGTGGAAATTTCACGTACTTGTCACCTCTGTCATCAATTTATTTTTTAAAACATCTGCTAATATTATTATTATATTTATAACTTTTAGCAACAGTAGCAATCCTTTAATTTGATATATAATACAATATATTTACTACCATTTTAACAATGTTTAGATCAATATTGTGGCATACCCCTACTTCCCATTTTCTGCCATCAATTTCTGCTTGGGCAAAACCCATGTTTTGTTTGGCACTCAATCAGCTACGCTGAGAAGATATATATATATATATATATATATATATATATCTTCTTCTTCTTCTTCTTCTTCTTCTTCTTCTTCTTCTTCTTCTTCTTCTTCTTCTTCTTCTTCTTCTTCTTCTTCTTCTTCTTCTTCTTCTTCTTCTTCTTCTTCTTCTTCTTCTTCTTCTTCTTCTTCTTCTTCTTCTTCTTCTTCTTCTTCTTCTTCTTCTTCTTCTTCTTCTTCTTCTTCTTCTTCTTCTTCTTCTTCTTCTTCTTCTTCTTCTTCTTCTTCTTCTTCTTCTTCTTCTTCTTCTTCTTCTTCTTCTTCTTCTTCTTCTTCTTCTTCTTCTTCTTCTTCTTCTTCTTCTTCTTCTTCTTCTTCTTCTTCTTCTTCTTCTTCTTCTTCTTCTTCTTCTTCTTCTTCTTCTTCTTCTTCTTCTTCTTCTTCTTCTTCTTCTTCTTCTTCTTCTTCTTCTTCTTCTTCTTCTTCTTCTTCTTCTTCTTCTTCTTCTTCTTCTTCTTCTTCTTCTTCGTCTTCTTCTTCTTCTTCTTCTTCTTCTTCTTCTTCTTCTTCTTCTTCTTCTTCTTCTTCTTCTTCTTCTTCTTCTTCTTCTTCTTCTTCTTCTTCTTCTTCTTCTTCTTCTTCTTCTTCTTCTTCTTCTTCTTCTTCTTCTTCTTCTTCTTCTTCTTCTTCTTCTTCTTCTTCTTCTTCTTCTTCTTCTTCTTCTTCTTCTTCTTCTTCTTCTTCTTCTTCTTCTTCTTCTTCTTCTTCTTCTTCTTCTTCTTCTTCTTCTTCTTCTTCTTCTTCTTCTTCTTCTTCTTCTTCTTCTTCTTCTTCTTCTTCTTCTTCTTCTTCTTCTTCTTCTTCTTCTTCTTCTTCTTCTTCTTCTTCTTCTTCTTCTTCTTCTTCTTCTTCTTCTTCTTCTTCTTCTTCTTCTTCTTCTTCTTCTTCTTCTTCTTCTTCTTCTTCTTCTTCTTCTTCTTCTTCTTCTTCTTCTTCTTCTTCTTCTTCTTCTTCTTCTTCTTCTTCTTCTTCTTCTTCTTCTTCTTCTTCTTCTTCTTCTTCTTCTTCTTCTTCTTCTTCTTCTTCTTCTTCTTCTTCTTCTTCTTCTTCTTCTTCTTCTTCCTCTTCTTCTTCTTCTTCTTCTTCTTCTTCTTCTTCATCATCTTCTTCTTCTTCTTCTTATTCTTCTTCTTCTTCTTATTCTTCTTCTTCTTCTTCTTCTTCTTCTTCTTCTTCTTCTTCTTCTTCTTCTTCTTCTTCTTCTTCTTCTTCTTCTTCTTCTTCTTCTTCTTCTTCTTCTTCTTCTTCTTCTTCTTCTTCTTCTTCTTCTTCTTCTTCTTCTTCTTCTTCTTCTTCTTCTTCTTCTTCTTCTTCTTCTTCTTCTTCTTCTTCTTCTTCTTCTTCTTCTTCTTCTTCTTCTTCTTCTTCTTCTTCTTCTTCTTCTTCTCTACTGACTGGAGTCGGTAGAGACAGCAGACGTATCCTTGACCAATGCGATAGCTTTCTAGGCCATAGGCAAACATAGGGCTGTTCATTTAGATTGTGTAATGCTAGCATCATCTATCATCACGTTAATGTATTCATATTGTGTAATGATGATGAAACCTAACGCTCGTAGAGCCATTCAAATGTCGGCTCTGAATAAATTGCATTCCTTTCGCAAATGTCATGAATTGTTATTTCGTGCAGTGCGAAAGTAGCGGAGTCTTGAAAAGCTGCAGCGCACAAGTCGCTGACAGGCTAGACCCCGAATTGGTGTCAGAATGGTCAGTGAATCAACGCCAACGGCGAATTAGTGTCAGAACACAGGGAATAAACACCAGTAGACCCCGAATTGGTGTCAGAACACATTGAACCAACGCCAGCAGTACAATTACTGTCAGATTTCAGTGAACGTTTCTGAGCAGTCATAGCAGGCAGTTGTGGTAATATTCAACGATCAGTTAACGCCAACATGCAAGTGATATTATAAACCACTGAACGAACGCTGGCTATCGATTGATATTACAAAATTCTGTACCAGCATTAATTCAATGCACGTTTCAACATTATTAATGTGTGATACATTGCAAAGTAATACAAATGTGTTGTGATACATGCTATAAATTAATTTTTTCCTTGTGGTGAATTATACGATCGCCAATTTGTGGAGTGTGAACCACAATTGAGTCAAATTAGATCGGTAAAGTGTGAAATTCTACCAATATTATTTAGAAAGTGTGTTATTATATTAAAAGCAATTGAAATGTATAAAATCATCAGTGAACATTACCATCGTAACCACCGTGTACATTTCATTACGTGTGATACAGCCATCAATGTCACCATTCTACGAAATCAGTAAATAGATTAACGACGAACTGCAGCCTAGAACGAAGGTACGCCAGAGTCAAGCAGCGAAGACAAGACGACATTGACGGCCATACGACTAATCATCTCATTTATCATCTAACAATCATTCAGATCATATCATTCATCATTAATACCATTTATCACTATTTAGCACATTTTCATTCATCATTCGCATGAAATAGGAGATTGTATTAACAACGTGATGAAATATGAAATATGTGATAAAATATGATGAATTGTGAGCTTGTATTTACAACTTAAGCGTGTGTCTAATTTTTGCTGTTCTACTAACCAGAACGCAGCCCGTGTGTTATCAAATCAAACCAGTGTGTGGTGTGAAAGACTGCGGTAGAACATCCCAAGTACCGTACGTTCCAACAAATTAGATGAGTATATTTTCCAAATATTTTGGTATGCTCTAACTTAATCATGCATCTTCTTTTCCAGCGAAAGATGTACATTTACTAACACATCATTGTAAACTATTCTGTGCATATTATTGTATTATCATTTTGAACTAACATTACGCCAAAACAATGGCGTCACTAAATGAATGTATCCAGGCGGGCATCGCAATGGGCCACACTGGAGATAAGCTAGAAAAGTGGGCGGACCAAAAGTATAAAGAAGAAACAGAAAGAAAAGCTGCTCTTGACAGAGATGAAAGAGCATTAGAAAGGCAACATCAAAACGAAATGAAAGAGATTGAGGAAGCTACCAAACAGAAGCAATTAGAGTTAGACCAGAAAAAATTAGAGTTAGAACAGAAGAAATTAGAGTCGGACCAAATTATCAAACAGAAACAGTTAGAATTAGAGCATGCCACCAAAGAAAAGCAAATACAGGTAGATTCAGAAACTAAACTAAAAATGAAGGAAATGGAGGTAGATTCTAACATACAAATAGCCGCTAACAAACAAAAAAGCCAAGAAGAACAGAACAAATTTAGTAAGTACAAGGGCCTTATCAAACCATACACTGTAGTTGATTCAATCAGCGCATGGACTGAAAATATAGAGTTCCAACTAAAAACACAAAAAAAAAAATACCTTTAGAGGATTGGGCAATGATTTACATGAGGAACCTGAGTGGGGAGCCTTTAAAAGTAATAGAATCCATACCTACAGATCTTAGAAACAATTACCAGTACATACACGATAGGATAATGCAACATTTTCTTTTGGACGCTACTGGTTATCAAATTCAATTCTCACAGATTAAACCAAAAGCAACTGAAACTTTCTTAGACTACATTCCTAATGTGCAGAGCACATTCAAAAAGTGGACTAAAGCTGCTAGGGTAGGTAACAGCTATGAAAAACTAGAAGAACTAATGGTAATAGACAAAGTCGTTTCTACAGTGCCTACCCCTTTTGCTAAATTCTTACAACAATCAGATATTGATTCCATTCAACAATTAGAGAAACGGGGGTCAGCTTATTTTTCCTCTAATCGGGACATATTTAAAACTACATCATATGACACAGAAATTACAGCTTTTGCAAATAGAGTCCCTGATAGATCCTACAAACAGAAAGACTACAGTAAGAAGGACAAACCATATCAGAAACCACCTCGATGTAATTATTGCAATCTTTTTCACCCAACTTATTCGATGTGTGATAAGAACCCCACATATCCGTCACACCTAGAACAAGTGATAAGTAAGCAAGAAAGCAAAAGATCATCGTTTAAACGTGCTGTAAAATGTTATTTTTGTTCACGTTATGGCCACTATAGCAATACATGTCTTGGGAGACAGAGAATGAAGGCAAACAACGCAGCCCTCATCGATACATCATCAGACGATGAGAGTGACATAGATCCCGAACTTGTCAAGGTATTGCCAACGAATGAATGTCATAGTGTATCATCAGTAACCGATATTTTAGACTTCAAGACGTGTAAAGTATGCCATCAGTTTCATGCGGAGGGGAGATTGAAATGTGGACACATAATATCATTTAATCAGTGGGTTGTGCTCGATATTTACATAATATCATGTTCAAATGAAGAAGCTAATGCAGTATGTGCCCCCAGAGGTAACCTTAAGTTCTACGATGCACTGGTCAATGGTAAACTATGCCAATGCTTAGTTGATAGCGGCAGCACTATACTGGGGTTAAGGAGAGAACTTGCGAGACCAGAAGATTATACGGGTGAATTTGTCAAATGCCGTACTTTCTCGGGCACCATTGAGAAATATCCACTGGCAAAAGCGCATATCAATACCCCGTTCCTTACCGGCACATTTACGTGCGCTATCCTTCAAGATCCTTGTACAGATCTTATTTTAGGATGTCTTGATGCATTGAAAGAATGTACAGACGACAACATAAAAGCCTGGAATGAAAAACACATAGTCAACGCTGTAACTAAGTCAGATCCAGAAACAAGTTATACTGACTTACAAAATGAAACACTACAGCTATTAACACCAAGTGGTGCAGATACCAACAATACTCGCCAAAAATTGAGCGAGGCACAAAGCCCGACCAAACACTCACACCGTATTTTAACTTGTTGTGTGAGCGAAAGAAAGTTTCTAAAAATTCTTCCTGGTACTTTAGAAAGGTTAACGGAATTCTCGTACGTTATTACACATGTAATAACCATGAAACTCGGCAGACGGTGTTACCTGTAACATACCGACAAAAGGTGCTAAAAATCGCACATTCACCACCGTTTGCTGAACATTTGGGCTATCATAAAACGCGAGCCAGAATTCTATCACAATTTTACTGGCCGAAATTCTGTTCGGACATAAAATCTTTCTGTCGCTCTTGTATTGTGTGTCAACATCGTGTACGAAAGAAAAAGCATGTAAAGGCCGAAATGCAACGGTCAGTGATAGCATCTAGACCACTTGAGAGTATAGCGGTCGATTTTACTGGACCCCCAATGCAGGTGTCGAGTAATGGAAACCATAACTATTCAAACAAGGCTACTAGAACGATTCACCTTAAACCAAACCAAAAGGTTGTGATTCAACTAACTGATAAACATAATACGGTACTAACATGTTGCCAAGGGCCTCTCAACGTTGAACTCAAAATATCAGATGCGGATCATGAAATATCGATAAAAGAACACTTAAAGATATTTCATATCAACATCCTGAAACCATACGTTTCACAACAAGTACAACAGACAGACGAACAGATTGCACCAACACCAAGCAATGAGACGACATACATACATAACTCAACTTCACTAGGTAGGGCGACACACAACAGCGACAACGCAAACACACTTAGCCAGATAACAGCACACACAACTAGTTGCACAACAGTAGTGGACGAGATGGAACTACCAGTTCCTACAGTAAACGCAACTGCGACAAATATCTCGACATATAGAAATAACAAATGCAATCAGACGAAAGACGGGACAAAACACCTACTGAAACGTCGACAGGTCTTCAACAGGTTGAGATTGTGTGGACTCACAGCTAAGCCGTCCAAAGTAGAGTTGGGCATGGAACAAATTGACTTCCTTGGTCATACCATCTGCAGGGGCCAATTGAAAACTGATGACAGAATCGTCACTAAGATTCTGAATTTGACAATGCCAACGACCAAGAAACAGGTCCGAAACTACTATAGTAAATTCATTCCAAACCTGGGGGAAATCACCAGTGTTTTTTCTAACATCTTAAAAGCTTCGGCTAAGTTATCTGTAAAAGATGCACGATTAATTAGTGCGTTATCGAAATTGAAACATTTTTTCAGCGTTCCACCTATCCTTCGTATGCCTAATCCAAAACTCACTTATTTCTTACGCACAAATGCAAGTGCCATATCCATATCTGGAATACTAGGACAGTTCTACGACGGGACGTTACACCCCGTAATGCACGTAAGTCGCAAGATCACTCCTGCTGAAGTAAGATACTCAGCATCAGAATTGGAGGGCCTTAGTTTGATCTATTGCGTGAGAAAGTTTCACCGATTTTTGGCAGGAGCACAGTTTGTAATCCAATCCGATAACTCTCCATTGTCTGTGATGCAATCTGGACATCCTACCAACAATAGAATTTACAGGTGGGCTTTGATTCTCCAAAATTACACATTTACCATCCAGCATTAAAAAGGGAGATTAAATACGATTGCAGACATTTTGAGTCGTCCTTCATCCATTAAAATACCTGAATTACAGGAAGGAATCGACCATAAACCACCAGAAACAGTGACACTGTAATGTTAGATAACCAAGTGCCATGTGTGGTGATTAAGACATATCGTAAGTGCGTTACCATCGCCTGATATATAACTTGTGTGAATAGAACAGTGCTATGAAAAGTGTAACGAACAGACGCAGAATTAACATGCGCTGACACACACATATGTTAGATTATGGGAACTAACGCCAAGAGGACAGCGAACCCAGCTTAGACCCCGTATCTAGAATATATTGAACCAACGCTTAGACCCCGAATAACAGTCCAGGGTTAGCTATGAACCTACATAATGTAGTAGGCAACTGTATTAATACACTATCCGTCGAGAAGAGCATAAAAGACTTTTGCGGAATGAACTATGTTAGAATAGTCTACAAAGAGAATTGCTCCATCTTCACAACGCAGAGGAGGACGTCGACTTAGTGTAATTAGATATAGAAATGTAACTGTGATATATGTACATTATTATTGTATTTACAGTATCTATAACTTCATTTTTCTATTATTTATTCTATGGCAAATTATGTAAACGCATATATAATGTTATTTTCTTATTTGCGTAGTTAGAAATCACCATCATTTAATTAATAATCCATTTATTAAAACATCCATTATAGAATTACAATTATTAGATCTTACATTAGTTAATTAACTTATAATCATAATCATTTATACATCCATTTAGCTAATATATCATTTCAAAACTAACACCAATCATTTAGGAATTAATATCATCTTTTTCAAAAATAACATTTAAGGTAATTAACCCATTTTTCTTAAATGAAAGTAATAGTAAATTATTTCCCTTGAGGGTAATTTAGGTCAGCACACCAAATTATGGAAGTTACATAACAGGATCGGTAACAAACCATCCTTATAACTATGTATAATTTTTGTACAGACATGACGCGTGCAAACAAAACGCACAGTCATTTGGCGTGATCACTGTTAAAATTTCAGCCAATCGTTTATTGTAGATATATATTGTGTATGTATGTAATACTATGAAACATATTTTAATGACGAGAGAATGATTGAGTGAAAGAACAGTATGAAAGGGAATGAAAGATGAATGAAAGAAGAGAAAGTGCGATGAGAGAATGCAAAAACTTAGTAAACATTGAAAGGAAGAGAGCGAGAGAGAAAGACAGCGGAAATTTTTTTTTCCACTGCTGGAAAAGTCTTATTTGACTTGTCTGTGTCATCTGTGTTTTCAATGTGTTGTCGAGGTTTTTATGTGTGTTACAGCCACACTTTAACAGAGTATATAGAGAACGTACTTTGAGCTTCAGAAAGCGGAGTTGTGGTCACAAATAAAAAAAAACGAACGTTTGTAACCACAATAAACCGATTTGCGGCGCTCGAAGGAACACACACATTTAGTACACTAACGCATACACATGTTAGAGAGTTTAGTACACTTTAGTTTATTAGAAAACACGCAAACAAACAGGAAAACGAACACATAAAAGTTACACACACCAATCAGTTCAAAGAACAATAACTCTAAATTCAGGGGACACAATAAATAATCAGAAACCTAAATATAACAGTGAATATAGCTTTTTCACATGCGGAAGCAAGAAGGTGAACAGTAGAGCTATGTGTATAGAGTTGGAGGGGATATTGATGGGAACATGAACACGTGGTGCTCATGTGTTGTACTCATAATAGAGTCAACTAGTGTGTGGGTTGTCATTTCGGGCAATTGGAGGAACAGGTCAAGACGGAAGTAAATAGGTGGAAGTCAAAAGACATAGGGTCAAACGACAGAAGCCAGGACATAAGTCAAAAGACAATGGTTTCCGGTTCACTACCAATCCCTAAGATATCTATAGAACCAACTATACTGAGACATGGGCTACTGAATTAGCCAAGTGAAAAGATAGAACACTGTGAATGAAGGTAGAAGATATTGTTCTATCCCCAAACTAGAAAGTTATATACTTATTGGAGATCTGACAAAATTGGGACAACCAATTTTTCTTTTGTGACCAGAAGTGTTACAAACATGAGAAAAAGGGAAGTAACACTTCGCGGAGAGGAGGGGACCCTGTCAGCATCCCCAATAAGGCCTTACAGGAGTAATGAGTTAACACTAGTCTATTAGAGAGACACCAGACAGGGAAGACACCGAGTACTATTAATAGCCTCACAAGGAGACACATTTGTGTCAGACCAGAGGTCGATAAGTATAGATGAGCGAGGGCTTTCCCCAAGCAATTGGGTAGCTGGTCCTTGCGAGTAACCGTGATATGCCAGGTTACTCGAACTCACTAGCCGGCGTGCTGGCAAGACCAGGCACGCAATAATAGCTACTGCACGGAGAGTAAAGTGTCCGTGCTGGTCCACGCAATGTGTAGCGTGTGGACAGACTGACTGGAGACGGTAGAGAGAGCAGACGTATCCTTGACCAATGCGATAGCTTTCTAGGCCATAGGCAAACATAGGGCTGTTCATTTAGATTGTGTAATGCTAGCATCATCTATCATCACGTTAATGTACTCATATTGTGTAATGATGATGAAACCTAACGCTCGTAGAGCCATTCAAATGTCGGCTTTGAATAAATTGCATTCCTTTCGCAAATGTCATGAATTGTTATTTCGTGCAGTGCGAAAGTAGCGGAGTCTTGAAAAGCTGCAGCGCACAAGTTGCTGACAAGCATGAATCGTGATTCGCGGTACAGTAGCCGACTGGATGAGGCGATCACTCCGCTGAAGAAGACTGAAATGACAATAACACCTTTTCAACGTATTTGTTTCTTTCGTGTAGGTCAGCTTGGCCGAATGGATAAGAGCTGCCAGTCTTAAACATCCGGTGTGCTGATGCCGAGGTAACGGGTTCAACCCCTACAATGGATAGTTGGAATAAAATGTCACCTTCTCATGTTTGATCTGTGGACGTACTTTACGCATACCCCTGAAGTCGGAGTGGGTTCGTCTAATGGTACTCTGGAACGCTAATTCACATACAAAAATCAGTCCAATGCACTAGAAATATTAGCACGTATATGGACTAGGCTAGAGTTCAAAGCGAGTAAACGCTAACAAAATAAGTTTGTTCTCTATGATAAGAAAATGAGTCCACAGTCTACCCACTTGGGAGGCAGTAGTTTATGTGTGCAACTCCCACATACAGAGCAACGGCTGCCAGGCATGGGAGTGTTTGAGAACATCTCTGCACAACTTTGTGTTGTGCGAGAGAAATAAATGTCTTCCCTGATCTATTTCTAGCTCACCTAATCCCGAGGGAATCTCCGTGGTGAAGTGGTCAAGTTGTCTAACTCGGGCTCCAAAGGTTGTGGGTTTGATTCCGGGCCGCGCCCTCAGTCTCACGAGTGCATTATTTCGGAGACACCTGAGGGTTGTCGCTAGAGCTACAGAGTTCGTGCTTTGTGAGACGCTTTCCGCGCTGCGGAAAGAGACTGAGCCATATGGGATAAATACCTGATGCAATGAAGTCGACTCTGTCAACATGTAAGCAACTTTTGTTTTTCTAATCCCGCTAACTCGCACCCCTATAGCTTCCTGAGTGGTTTACTAGTTTTGTTCGCTTTCGTTCGTTTCTGTTATAGGCTACATGGCTACTTAGTATATTCTCTTTTAACTCGAATTCTCTTTTATCTCGTATTATCTTATAACTCTTATTCTCTTTTATCTCGTATTCTCTTATAACTCTTATTCTCTTGAGTTGAGTTGAGTCAAGTACCGACATCACAGTACTCGGGACTTTCCTATACGTGATCCCTCTTCACCTTCAACAGCCAGCTTGGAGTCCGAATGCAAATGGATAGGGAAAAGTTACTCCCCAAGCAGGCTTGGTGTCAACAACTCATGTTTCAGGCATCATCGGATTACTTCTCCCACACCATACAAGAAACTTGCAAGTCGTGTGCGAGGAATGAAATGGTACATTTTATTGCCGTTGGCTCTTTACAATTGCAAAACAGTCGCTATCTAATCACACATAAAGTCACAATATTCTCTATCACTAGTTTTCCTAAACCCTATAGCTAATCTCTATCTACTAGGCTATACGAAAACTATCTTCTATTCTACACGATGTGAACACTACAAGGTCAGTCCCCAGTCTGACTTCCTTCACTCGCGTCGCTACACGCCACGCGGAAGGACCTTCATGCGTCCTTCGGCTCTTTGCGTGCTAGGTCAGTTAGCACGCTTCTATTAGCCGTCTTTGGTTTGAGTGGCAATCGTAGCGATCCCGCAGGCGTGCTTCTGTCGTGACCAGTAGTGCTAACTATCTGGTCAACGCCTCCGTGTGAGGACTAGTTAATAGTCCCCCTTTTCTATCATCTATCCTGCCCTTATCCCGGGCACTATGTTCCCTCTACTCTATCTGAGGTTGACCCCACGTTCCGGGGGTGCTCTATCATGAGGCAGGCTTCCTGCCTCCTGCCTCAGTCTTTGACACACACCCTCCCCTCCTGTGTTGCGTCATCAACTTTGACTCATTGGTTGTGACGCAAGAGGTTTCTAAAAAATTAGTGTGTCTAATTTTTGTCAAAGACTGTAGATAACCTGGCTTTGGGCTACTCAATAGACCTACTGACTAATGTCACAATGTAGCATCACTTTACTTGGCTACTGGCAATCGCCACAAACTTGTCTGGTTGGCGTGAGCCCTCTTCTCAATCGCAATATTATATTAATTAGAGGTATGTCTGAACCGGACCGTTGTCTTATAAGACCTGCCCTCAAATAGTAAATTAACTCACTACCCATACAAAGTTGACTTTCTTAAGGTCAACACATGAATTGCTTCATGTCCCCCATATAATATTAAACAACCATTACACAAGCTGTGAGCGACAGGCTTTACCTATCTCGCTTCCGCGTGTAAAGTCATATTTCACTGTTAAGTTAGTGTTTCGTTGTCTATTATGTCCCCTGACCCGGAGTTATCTCCCTTTGATCTAATAAAAGTGTATGCAATTTATATGTTCGTTTTTCTGGTTGTTTGTGTGTTTGGATGTAATTAAACGTATAATCTACCATCTAACATGTGTATCTAACTATCATGTGTATGTACGTTAGTTTTTCAAGTGTCATAATTCATTTAACTGTGGTCACAAACATGTGTATAATACAAATCTGTGACTACATTTCTGTCTTATGAGACTCAAAATACTTTCACTAAGGTTCTAAACTAAATTACACAAAATACATTCATTACAACACATTTCCAACACTGAAACCAACAATTGACGGCAACAAAAATAAAAAGTTTTGTTGAGCGGCAAAAAAAAATCTGCTGACTGTTCTCACTCTCTCCTGTATATTTTACATTTGTTCTCACTTTCACACTTCTGTCACACATCTTTAACCTTCCCTTATGTCACAATTCATTTACCTTCACTATTGGCACACATCTTTTACCCTCATTTCTGTCACACATCTTTCATCCTCATTTTTGTCACACTTCTTTCATCCTCATTTCTGTCACACTTCTTTTACCCTCATTTTTGTCACACATCTTTCACCCTCACCTTTGTCACACATCTTTCACCTTCATTTCTGTCG
This sequence comes from Cepaea hortensis, assembly GCA_963921405.1. Lineage (NCBI taxonomy): Eukaryota > Metazoa > Mollusca > Gastropoda > Stylommatophora > Helicidae > Cepaea > Cepaea hortensis. The sequence goes on from OY992879.1 coordinate 150,763,197, forward strand.
CATAACTTTCACTCTCATAGTTATTTAAAAACCTTGGAGTGACACTGTACAAGCTTGGCTCAGTTTGACAGAGTTGAGCCTAATGACTGTGCATCAACCGTTGCACACGTCAAGTATTTACAACATATTTACATGTAAGAAAAAAGGGTTGATGGTTTGTACCCTGGTATTATTCACCACTCTATTCTACTGAAATATTACTCTAAATACTGACATACTAATACTAGTTCTATAAATATACATTTAATGTGTTGCCTATTTTAATCTATCCGTCATATTAATCGTAAAATAAGCTTATATTACTCCTAATATTTATCTACTTTAAGGGATGGAATTAACCTATGTGAAATGAAATTGATGTGAGATGAGTTATGTCCCTTTGTGAAATGGGTAATGTGAAATGTAATAAGTTACGTCCCTTTGTAAAATGGGTGATGTGAAATATAACATATTCTAACTAATGTTTTTAAATGAAACAAACTATATGATTGATATTCTTATTCTATATGGTATAAATGATGTATCTTTAAGTGTATAATATTTCTATTCTATTATGGTGTAACCTAATCATACTACTAAATGATAACGTTTGTTAACTGGATTGGTTAAGATGGAATGAAATCAAATGAAATGAAATAAAGTGAAATATAATAAACTGAATGACACTATTTATATCTAAACTTATTATAATTAGTTGTCATCTCTAAATTACTATCCTAATCTACTTTTAAAGCTAAATAAATATGTAAATTAATAATATATCTAAACTAAAATGAAAAAGTATTATATTATCTAAATCTAACTATAAATTCAAATGACATAATCTATCTATATTTTATCACTATATTAAAACATTATGATACATATCACATTAAGTTTATATATACATGGTCTTTAAATACCTCAGGTTAGTCGTTGCCATTAATGTTTAGAAACATGCTTTCATTGGCATACTATCTATACAATTGTTCTGGGTATTTGAAATCCATTACACAGTCATATTTGTTCTATGGGTATTGCACCTGTAGAGTTCGTTTGTAAAGTAGACCACTGGTTTCGTGTCTGTATGTATATAATCATCTGACACTGTTTTTTCTGTTTAATACAACTCATTCACTGGAACATATATGGAGCTTAGCAAGTAATAAGCTGTCCTAGTTCACAAGGTGATATATTTGTTCCCAGAGTAAAGTTCTTACTTTTGATGTCTACGGACACATAGCAGGTCAATGTTTTTGGTACTTAGTTCAGCACATAATATTCATGTATTTCTAACATATTTCACATAGAATATTTGACTGCACTAAATTAACATCTATTAATCTAAACTCTTATGTGGAAATTTCTGGTATTGCTACATCAGATGGTCGACTAAGGGTATCAGCCAAGATGTTATCTTTCCCCTTAATATGTTCTATACTAAAGGTGTAATTTTGTAGTATTAGCGACCACCTGTATATTCGGTCATTTCGATGTACACCACTCTGTATGACCGTTATTGGGGAGTTGTCAGTCTGGACAATGAAGTGCACACCCGACAGAAATCGATGCAGCTTTCTCACCGCATAGATGACGCTTAAGGCTTCCAACTCGGATATGGAATATCTGGACTCGGTGGGTGTGATCTTACGGCTCACGTAGCAAATCGGATGGAAGATGCCCTCATAAAATTGGCCTAGTACTGCAGCGATGGAGATCCTGCTGGCATCTGTCCTAAGATAATAAACGAGCCTCGGATTAGGCAAGCGGAGGATTGGAACATTACTAAACAAAATTTTCAATTTTGACAATGCAGAAATTAATAATGCATCTTTAACATCCAATTTTACAGAAGCTTTTAAAACATTGGAAAATACACTTGTAATCTCCGCTAAATTTGGAATAAATTTACTATAGTAATTCACTAACCCCAAAAGGCTTCTGACCTGTTTTTTGGTGGTAGGCATGGTCAGATTCATAATTTTGGTAATAATTTTCTGGTCAGTCTTTAGTTGACCTTGAGAAATGACATGACCCAAAAATTCAATTTCTTTTAGGCCCAATTCAACGTTGCTCGGTTTGACAGTGAGCCCAAAGAGTCGCAACCTATTAAAGACATGTCTCAGTTTCAGTAGGTGTGTTGTCCAGTCATCAGTATGAACACATATATCATCTATATAGGTCACTGTATTCGTCACTCCATGAAGTAGATCTCTAGTTAAGCGTACGAAAGTGGCAGGAGCGTTTCGAAGTCCGAAAGGAAGAAAACGCCACTCGTACAGTCCTAAAGGTGTTGAGAAAGCAGTAAGATGGATGGATTGAGACTGCATAGGGACTTGCCAATATCCCTTAGTGAGATCTAATTTAGAAAAGATTTTGGAGGTGGACATGTCAAGAATAAGATCTTCGCAGGAAGGAATTGGCTCTGCGTCGATCTTGGTGACTTTGTTGAGCTTTCGATAGTCCACGCACAGACGAATTGTAGAATCTTTCTTCTTAACTAGAACAATTGGAAAAGAGTACTCAGGGGTGGATTTCTGGATGATCCCACTAGCCTCTAAATTCAGAATTTCCTTATTTAGATTTTCCCTATAGCTTAGTGGGATTGAGTACGGCCTGCATTTAATAGGCTTAGAGTCCGAAAGAAGAATGGAGTGTTCGATTCTGTCCGTCCTACCTGGAATGTCAGAGAATATGTCTATGTATTCCGTCACTAATTCTACTAATTGTAGTCGTTGACTGTCTGTTAGTCCCTGTTCTATATGTATGCTATCTAATGTAGCAGTCTTGTCTACAATAGGAACTGCTAGTTCCATTCCGTCGTCGTCTACCTGATTCAGTACGGTGGTGGTGCTAAGTGTGTATTCTGTATTCTCGCTAAGTGTATGCTCGTCGGATATGCCAGTCTCGCTAACTAGTGTAGTTGCGTTGTGTATGTCTGTCGTCTGATCACTAGGTGTGGGTGCACTGTGTTCGTCTGTCTCTACTTCTGTCTCTTGTCGTGAATAGTAAGGTTTCAACATGTTGACATGGAATATCTTTAAGTTTCCGTTTATTGATATTTCATAGTCAACATCTGAAATTTTACATACCACCTTGAATGGCCCTTGCCATGAAGTCAATAATAAATTTCGTTTGTCAGGAAGCAAGAGAAGTATGTCTTGATCTGGTTCAAGTTCAATTGTTCTCGCCCCTTTGTTGGCATATTGGCGGTAGATTTGACCCTTCCTCTCCAAAGCTGTCTTAGCTATAATACACGATTTAATGATTTTATCTCGTGTTTCAGTCACCATTTCATAAGATGTTTTTGGTTCGGGAATTTGAATAGAGTTCGTTATTGCCTGATGATAAATGGTTAGGGGTCCACGTGGGTTAGCCCCGTACACTAATTCAAACGGTGAGAAACCCGTGCTTGAATGGGGAATCTCCCGATAGGCGAACAGCACTGTTGGTAACAGTGTATCCCAATCAGCTGGGTTTTCTGCTGTTACCTTAGCCAGCATATGTTTAAGATCTCCATTAATTTTTTCTACTATCCCATTGCTGGCTGGATGGTACGCTGTCGTGAAATGTTGTTTAATCCCTAACATTTTTGTAAGGGCTTGCGTTGCAGCCGATATGAATTGAGTTCCACGATCGGATAAAATGGTCCGTGGAAATCCGAATCGTGAGAACAGGTGTAGAAATACATTGGCAACATCTTTGGAGGTGATGTACTTCAAAGCTACTGCCTCAACCCACCTTGTACATAGGTCGACCATCGTTAATATGAAGCGATTTCCTTTGCTGGACACCTGATTCAGGTGTCCAACAATATCTACCGCCACACTCTCATCAAATGGCCTAGAAGCCAGTGTAGAAGGTTGTACTTCAGCTGTAGCATGTTTACCCTTTCGTACTAACTGTTGACAGACATTACACGAACGACAAAATAATTTAATATCATTGCAAACACCTGGCCAATAAAAATGAGCCTGAATTCTGGCCCTGGTTTTGTCATATGCAAGATGGCCAGCAAACGGTGACTCATGTGCAATCTTTAGCACAGTTATGCGATGTTGTACAGGTAACACCGTTTGCTGAATCTCATGGTTACCAGTAGTATAATATCTAGTAAGAATGCCATTATTTAATCTGAAGAACCATGATGCGTTCTTTGTCACTTTTGCTCGTTCTTTCAATACTTTTAAATAAGGAGACAAACTAGGATCAGCTTTCTGCTGTTCTATGAATTTGTCTGTTGGTATCATCAGTGCTAGATGGAGAAAGCAACAGTAGTCTCTCATCTTGAAGCGTGTCTTGATGTTTTATAGTGTCTGCTCTGGTTGTTGCATTAACTGCATTCAGTTGCTTCCATGCAGTTATTTCATCGCTAGTACATTGTTTTAGTTGGGATAAGCAACCCAGAATTAAATCAGTACAAGGGTTGTCAAGTACAGCACAAGTAAATGTACCCGAAAGGAAAGGAGTGTTAATACGGGCTTTGGCCAAAGGGTAAATTTCAATGTTACCCGAAAAGGTTCGGCATTTGACAGAGTCACCTGTATAATCCTCTTGACTCACTAGTTCCTTTCTGAGGCCAATAAGGGTACTACCGCTGTCCAGCAAACATTGGCATGGTCGATCATTGACCATTGCATTGTGGAACTCTAAATTGCCTCTGGAGGCTAAGGCTGCATTCACACTCTCAGATGAGCATGGAACTATATGTCCACATTCTAATTTTCCGTCAGCATGAAATTGGTGACATCGCTCACAACTGTCAAAACTCAACATATCGTTTACACAACACACCTCTTCTGTTTGGTTAACAGGTAATTCATTTTCAACATCACACTCAGTCTCACTACCACTATCAGAAGATGTATCAAGTAAAATAGCATTGTTGGCTTTCATACGTTGGCGGCCACGGCACTTATTTGAATAATGGCCGTAGCTGGAACAAAAAAAAACATTTAATGGCACGTCGGTATGCAGATCTTTTGTTCTGTTGCTTCTTAATAACATTTTCAAGATGTGCCGGATAACTCGGCGATTTGTCACACATTGAATAAGTGTCATGTAAAAGGTGACAGTGGATACATTTTGAAACTTTTCTATCTTTCTTGTCAAATTTATTAAATGGTTTTCTATTGCTCTGATAGTTTTTAGATTGATCTTTTACAAAGGAAACTATTTCAGAGTCATTTGAAGTCTTAAAAATATTTCTGTTTGAAGAAAAATATGCCGACCCTTTCTTTTCAAACTGTTCTATGGTTTCAATGTCTGACTGCTGCAAAAATTTAGCAAAGGAGGATGGTATCGTGGATATTACTTTATCCATAGTTATTAAGTTTTTCAATCTATCAAAGTCTTTTCCTATGTTAGCTGCTTTAAGCCACCTATTTAGTACACTTTGAACATTTGAGACGTAGTCAATGAAAGTCTCAGTAGGTTTAGGTTTTAAATTTGAGAACTGAACCTGATACCCAGGGGCATCAAGTAAAAAGTGTTGCATAATCCTATCACGGCTGTATTGGTAGTCAGATCTAAGATCGGTTGGTATAGATTCTATTACTTTAAGGGGCTCACCACTCAGGTTCTTCATATAAATCATAGCCCACATCTCTAAAGGAACTTGGTGATATTTAAACTGATACTCGACATTTTCTGTCCAAGCAGATATTGAATCGTCTTTACAATATGGTTTGATAATATTCTTGTATTTGTTGAATTTATTTTCTTCTTGTTGACTTTTAAGTTTAGTGGCAGAGATCTCTGAGTGTGAGTCTACGTCCATCTCTTTCATCTTTAACTGTGTCTCTGATTCTACTTGTATTTGTTTTTCCTTAACTCTTGCCATTTCATCTATCTCCTTTTGCTTTAGATCTAATTCTCTTTGTTTTAATTCTTTATCTTGTTCTAATTGTTGTTGCTTAACATTCTTATCATGTTCTAATTGTTGTTGCTTAACATTCTTATCATGTTCTAATTGTTGTTGTTTAATTAGCACTTCTTTTTGTTTTGTTATCTCAGCTAGTTGTATCTGGTGTTGTCTTTCCTGTGCGCGTTCATCTCTCTCTGCATCCTTTGCTTCTTTAAATTTTTGATCTGCATATTGTTCTAGCTCTTTACCTGTGTATTGCAATTCTTTACCTGCTTTAATGAAGTCAGCTAGAGTAGCCATGTTGCTGGGTAATTGGCTCGCGTTGACCTGAACTGACTGCTTCACTCAGTTATTTTTCTTTAATATGCTATGTTATTTAATATCTGAGCACTACAAATTGTACTCTTTGTTTACAATCTGGAAAATCGTATTCTCCACAAAATTAGAGCACAAAGTCTGTTCATACAATACACGCTGAAAAAGAGATGCACTATTAATCACAATGCATGCCAAAAACGTAGGTTTTACTCATCTTAATGTTCCCTAGAACAAGGAACAACACGTCACCAACACCGGTCCCGTTGATTGACACCCCGGAATACACACGAGTTTTCTACTCAGGTCACCTTGTTTGGCACATCAGCATACACTCACGTTATCACTCAGCTGTTGTTCGCCCTGATTACAGAGCCGCAACAATTAACAACTCGTAAACGAAAATAGATTTTTGACAAATTGGAACAATGACACTGACATGCCCACGAACAAACAGAACATCGATTAATTAATATTTAATGTCAATGTCCTGTCTTCGTTCTACAGTAATATGTCTTTCGTTACTAACCTAGTTTAATCTATGGAAGTATGGTGCAGGCCAAATCTAATTTGCATAGCCGAAAGTAGTGCCTTCGTGACGGTAAACAAATAGAAAAGTACGAAAAAAAATTCAATAACTGCTTTTAAATAAATATAAATATAATAATAATGTGTAAATAAATAAATATATTCATTCTCTAACTTAAATAAACAAATAATAGTTAATATATCGTAAAGATTCAGGCAGGCAGCAGTTTGGCAGCTTGTAAGCACTGAAATGCTGATTCCAATTGGCGAGGCCCAACTGTTTGTCAATCGTGCCACGTCACAGGCGCAGCGCTATTTTTAGCTTGCAAAAATCAATACTGTCGCTGACCTTTGTATTGCTCAGCCATGAATCATTTTTGACAATTATTCAAAAACAAATAAATAATTACATAAATAAATGAAAGAAGAACATAATATGAATACTTACAACTTTGAAAAACACATTATTTAAATATATAACATTCTAATAAGCACAAATAAACATTATTTCATCACGATAGGCACAATTCTGCTGGCAACTCGATCTAGTCTGCACACGTCATCGTAACTGACACAAATTAAACATTTACTCTTTGTAATATCCTATCTGTAACCCTAGTCTAGAGCCGTGGGTAAGTGTTAATAGCTTGCACTCAGGTTCAAGCAGCACTTCTGACACCACATTTAATCCTATTGCCTGTCAACAACTCATGTTTCAGGCATCATCGGATTACTTCTCCCACACCATACAAGAAACTTGCAAGTCGTGTGCGAGGAATGAAATGGTACATTTTATTGCCGTTGGCTCTTTACAATTGCAAAACAGTCGCTATCTAATCACACATAAAGTCACAATATTCTCTATCACTAGTTTTCCTAAACCCTATAGCTAATATCTATCTACTAGGCTATACGAAAACTATCTTCTATTCTACACGATGTGAACACTACAAGGTCAGTCCCCAGTCTGACTTCCTTCACTCGCGTCGCTACACGCCACGCGGAAGGACCTTCATGCGTCCTTCGGCTCTTTGCGTGCTAGGTCAGTTAGCACGCTTCTATTAGCCGTCTTTGGTTTGAGTGGCAATCGTAGCGATCCCGCAGGCGTGCTTCTGTCGTGACCAGTAGTGCTAACTATCTGGTCAACGCCTCCGTGTGAGGACTAGTTAATAGTCCCCCTTTTCTATCATCTATCCTGCCCTTATCCCGGGCACTATGTTCCCTCTACTCTATCTGAGGTTGACCCCACGTCCCGGGGGGTGCTCTATCATGAGGCAGGCTTCCTGCCTCCTGCCTCAGTCTTTGACACTTGGCAGTTACCGGCCAAGGGAAAAAACACGATCAAACATAGAGAATCTGATTTTGATCATTAAGAGGGGCCCAGAATAGATGGGAAACAATAAGATAATATCGTTGAATATAAGAAAGAGTTTACTGAAATGTTACATAGAACGTGTCTTCTTGTATGGCAGCAAATCATGGAACGTGAACGAACAGATTAAGAAGTGCTTGGAGACATGGGGATATGATTTCTGAGGCGAACGTTGGCGAACACCTCGAACTTACACAGCAACTGATGGCGAGTGCCCGGAAACGGCTAAAGAGAGTTGAACATTGTATAAACATATAAGGAAGAGAAAAACAGTGATAGTTGATAGTGTGATGTGCAGAGAGACATGGGAGAATATCGTGATGACTGGACAGATCGGAGGTAGGAGAGAAGACATACCGAGAGACGTGATGCTGAATGGGCGGAGACGATGGCATGGCGGAGCGCCATCAATAGGATTAATCCTGGACACCAGGGACCCTGACTTGTGGAGATGCATGAAACCCAGTTAGCAGAGAACCTGATGGTGATGATAGTGATGGGCCAGATACTTTGCTTTTCTTCTTCTTCTTTCGTCCGTTATTCCTGTCGCGGAAAAACTTGATAGATTCGATCGATGACAAACAAGACCCGACATTCGTCTGCAAAAACAGGCAACCTTCGATGAGAAGGGGACGGAGGAACAAAATACGTCGGGAAAACTGTCTGCACACGGTCGGCATTTCTGTATGATGTGGGTTGTTCGAGAAACGTACAATGGCGCCATCAGTCTATAAGGAGGGAGTCAGCCTTTGAAGTGATAGACGGAATGTCTAGCCAGACGTCGGATGGAGTCTTGTGATGTGGAGAAGGTTCTCTAGATCACAGACAGGAGACAATTTCCCAGATGAAAGGGAACACCAGCCAGATGTTCACATTGAGTTGGGAAAAATATGGAGAAAAACAACTTCTCCACGCCTATGCGTCTAGACAATTTGGTGACGTCACTCAAGCCCCAAAATAAAACCAGTTGAGGTAAACAAGTTCGAGGAGTCGACCAAAAATTCTGAAGTGTTAAAGATCAGCGCAGTATTCCGATTTGTGTTAATTGAAAGAGACTATAGTGTCAAAGTGTTGATAATTTATTGGCGGACATAGATCCAGTCTGTGATTGCATAGTCTCAATCATCAACCGGAATAGGCATATGGTAGTCTATTAATCATATCTAACTTAGAGTATGATTAGGAATAGAGTACAGTACTGTGCGGTGATAGAATGTTCTATAAGTGCGGTGCTAGAAAGTATTATAGGAGCGTCGGCACTAGTAACCTATTGTGTAGCTTTAACTAGCTTGTGTAATATATCATTTAACTCAGGGAGTTAAGGACAATGTAGTGGGATAATAATTAGAGAGATTGGGGATGGTTGGGAGGGATGAGGGGAATGTGAATCTTCCAGTAGGGCATCTGCTGGGTTTCTACCCGCTTCCTTTAATCGTTCCTTGTGTTTCCATGTCTCAGACCAATGTGATATGCTATTTGGCCGTATGACAGAGTTCGGTTCTCTGTTATAGATCTGAATGCTGCTATCGGCCTACACTCACCTAATTAAGGTCAGAATTGAGTTGCTATCACCAGGAGATTCTCTATTCTACAGGTTCCACTAACAGGTCTACTTGTTGATGGTGATACGATATACTACCAAGAAGTTAGTATCAAAGTTGAAGAAAAGATGGCTCACGGATGGAAGACAGACGTTACTGAGAGGCTTGTACACTGGGCTCATAGCCTAGTTGGTCTGCAGAAACCTGACTTCTGCTGAGCAGGACTTGATGAACATATGTGTGATTTTTCCTTGAGCGATATGCTACATCACCGTAGATTCAGAACACTATACGTAACACATATACCAATATATATAACTATCGGGAACATTAATAGGTTGTGTTTTTTTATATGGGAAAAATTGTATAACCAGTGACTTATGAGCAGTTATATTTTCCCATGTGACATTTAAGTTATTGGAAAGATTCTCTAATCAACAAACATTATTGAACAGTGTAAATTCACGGTGTTTGCTAGAGTGAAGACCAATATCGAACAGTGTCTATCATTGATGATCAGCGTCCTGATTGTTCGAGAGTGATTGGAGAAAGTTGTCACGTGGCCGGAGAAACATCTTCTTGGTGAGGTTTTCTGTCCGGAATACTTTGTGCTGTTGTGTGCTCAGCACAGTGATGTGACTAACTTTGCTCCTGATTCACTGGTCTTATTCTACATACACATTAGAATATTCGACACACATTCTACACATTACACACTCTTCTCACACACATACTTTTTGCTTTAATAAATTATTTGTTGTATTTATTTGTTAAAGCTAGGGTTGTTGAGTATGTTGTGTTGGGGGAGAATGAGAAGGGGCATGATCCAGGGGTGAGTGAGAGTAAGAAAGAGGTGTATACAGACTGAAGGAGTTTTGTGGACGGATTCTGGTGGTTTCTCTAGCAAAATAATATTGGGTTAAATAATTGTGGGTGTTGATTCCCCTCACTCCAGGGACGACACTAAAGTAATAAAGGATTACTACGACAATTCCTCATTCGCACAAAGGCTCAAATCAATTCACTCCAAACACGACTATACTTGGTACCCCATTCAGCTCCGCCCATGCCCTTCCCATATTATTAACTTATTTCTCTAATTCTCATTTGTGTATGTTTTAAAGTCGATCTCTATTTATTTGTACCGTGGATTCCAGGCAACAGTCTTTCTGTTTGTACTGTTCTCAGGTGTTCGCAATGTATGTCCTAACCAGCGAATTAGTCATCTCCTCACCTCTTGAGTTACTGGTATTTGTCTAGTTTTCCCCATGAGCTCTACACTGGTGATTCTGTCATACGATTGTGTTCCTTCTATTTGCTCATACACAATTTAATGAATATTTGTAGTTTATTAGTAATCGTTTTAGTTGTCCTTCGTGTTTCTTACTCAGTTAGTAGTGCTGATGTCACGTTAGAATTGAATATGGTGAGATCGAATTATGTCCCGTATTCCATAGTTGTGCGTTCAGGTGGATGTAAGACCTGGCTAATTTCCCGTATCCCATACTTGTGGGTTCACGTGGATGTAAGACCTGGCTAATGTCCCGTATCCCATAGTTATGGGTTTACGTGGATGTAAGACCTGGCTAATGTCCCGTATCCCATACTTGTGCGTTCACGTGGATGTAAGACCTGGCTAATGTCCCGTATCCCATACTTGTGCGTTCACGTGGATGTAAGACCTGGCTAATGTCCCGTATCCCATACTTGTGCGTTCACGTGGATGTTGTCAGAATCTCCAATAAGACAGGGAAGAGATAAGAAGAGTTAACACAAATATAGTAGGGAGACACCAGACAGGAGAGACACCAGCGTTATAAATAGCGTCACACGGGGACACATTAGTGTCAGCCCAAGGGGCAAGTAGTACAAGTGAGCGAGGGCTTCCCCAAGCCATTGGGAAGCTTGGCCTGCGAGTAACCGTGAAGTGCCCGGTTACTCGAGCTCACGAGCCAGCGTGCTTGGGACTCTATGCACGCAAGACTAGCTACTGCACGGAGGGGACAGCGTCGGTGCTTGTCCACGCAATGTGTAGCGTGGAACAGACCAGACTGGAGACGGTAGAGAGTAGACGTATTCTTGACCAATGCTATAGCTTTCTAGGCAGTAGGCAAATACTAGGCTGTAGATTTAGATTGTGATTACTACTAGTATTACTAGCATCATGTCTCACCACTTCATTGCATTCATGTTGTTTAATATTAATGAAGCATACCGCTCGCGGAGCTATTGAAATGTCAGCTCTAAATAAATTGCATTCCTTTTGCAAACGACACGAGTTGTTATTTCGTGTGGTGCAAAAGTAGGGGTGTCCTGAACAGACCTGTAGCAAGCAAGTTGCTGACAGGCAGGACCCCAATTGGTGTCAGAAACCAGTGAATCAACGCCAATAGACAATTGGTGTTAGAAACCAGTGAACCAACGCCAGCAGAGCAGTCATAGCAGGCAATTGGTGTAAAAATTCACTGAACGAATGCCAGCAGTCAATTGCACGATTCAACATCATTGCTGTGTTAGAAAAGTAATGTAAATTTGTGTGCATATATAGCAGAAATAATTTTCTCTTGTGAAGTATTACCATCATACCTTTTGTGGAGCTTGAACCACAATGGAGCAAAAGTAAATTAGCAATTGTGAAATTCTAAGAAAATTATTTTGAAAGTGTGTTATTCCACGGATATCAATGAAAATGTATACAATCATCGGTAAATACCATCAAACTAACCATCGTGTATTAACCATTGTGTACATTTCAGTTTTTGTGAGACAGCCATCATTGTCACCATTCTGTATATTCAGTAAATATATTAGCGACGGAACTGAAGCCTAGAACGAAGTTATACCAGAATAGTCAGAAAGTGAAGACAAGACGACATCGACTGTCATACGACGAATCATATTACGTATCATATCATTCAGTCATTAACACCATTTATCATTATCTATCACATTTTTCCATTCATCATTCGCATGCAAGATAAATTTGTATTTACAACATATGCGTGTGGCTAATTTTTGATGCTCTACCAAACAGAAGCATCCATTGTATTATCAAGTCAAACATTTTGTGAGTGTGGAAGACAGCGGTGAAACATCCCAAGAACCGTATTTTCCAAAGAATTAGATGAGTATATTTTCAGAATATTTTGGTATGCTCTAAATTAATCATGCATCTTCTTTTTCAGTAGAGATGTACATTTACTAACACATTATTGCAAACTATTGTGTGAATATTATTGTGATATCGTTTTGAACTAACATTACGCCAAAAAATGGCGTCACTAAGCGAGTGCATCCAAGCAGGTAAAGATATGGGCCACACTGGAGATAAGCTAGAAAAGTGGGCGGATCCAAAGTATAAAGAAGAAATAGCTCGACATAGAGAAGAAACAGAAAGAAAAGCTGCTCTTGACAGGGATGAAAGAGCATTAGAAAGGCAGCATCAGAAAGAAATGAAAGAAATCGAAGAGGCTACCAAACAGAAACAGTTAGACTTAGATCATGCCAACAAACAAGCAGAGGAAGTTACCAAACAAAAGCAGATACAAATAGACTCAGAAACTAAATTAAAGATGAAGGAAATGGAAGTAGATTCTAGCATACAGATAGCCTCTAGCAAACAAAAGAGCCAAGAAGAACAGAACAAATTTAGTAAGTACAAGGGCCTTATCAAACCATACAGTGTAGGAGATTCAATTAGCGCATGGACTGAGAACATAGAATTCCAACTAAAGACGCAGAAAATACCTTTGGATGATTGGGCAATGATCTACATGAGAAACCTCAGTGGGGAGCCGTTAAAAGTAATAGAATCCATACCTCCAGAGCTTAGAAACAATTATCAGTACATACACGATAGGATAATGAAACATTTTCTTTTAGACGCCACTGGGTACCAAATTCAATTCTCACAAATTAAGCCAAAAGCAACTGAAACATTCTTAGACTATATCTCTAACGTGCAGAGCACATTTAAAAAGTGAACGAGAGCAGCTAAGGTAGGTAACAACTATGAAAAATTAGAAGATCTTATGGTAATGGACAAGGTGATATCTCCTGTTCCTACCCCTTTTGCGAAGTTTCTACAGCAGTCAGATATTGAATCCATTCAGCAATTAGAGAAACGGGGGTCAGCTTATTTTTCATCTAATCGGGACATATTTAAATCTACATCATATGATACAGAAATCACTGCTTTTGCAAATAAAGTACCTGATAGATCTTACAATCAGAAAGATTACCGTAAGAAGGACAAACCATATCAGAAGCCACCTCGATGTGGAAATTGTAGTCTTTTCCATCCTAGCTACTCTATGTGTGATAAGAACCCCGCATATCCGTCACACTTAGAAGCAGTGTTAAAGAAGCAAGAAAGCAGAAGATCATCATGTAAACGTGCTGTTAAATGTTATTTTTGTTCAAGTTATGGCCACTATAGCAATAGGTGTATTGGGAGACAACGAATGAAGGAAAATAATGCAGCACTCATCGATACAACATCAGACGATGAGAGTGACATTGATCCGGAACTTGTGAATGTGTTGCCAACGAGCGAATGTGAGAGTGTAGCATTAGTAACAGACATATTAGATGTTAAGAATTGTGACGTATGCCACCAGTTTCACGCGGATGGTAAATTGAGATGTGGGCACGTAATATCATGTTCAAATGAAGAGGCTAACGCAGCAAGTACCTCCAGAGGCAAACTTAAGTTCTACGATGCACTGGTCAATTATCAACCATGCCAATGTGTAGTTAACGGCGGGAGCACTCTACTGGGTTTAAGGAAAGAACTTGCTAGACCAGAAGATTATACGGGTGAATTTGTCAAATGCCGTACTTTCTCTGGAACCATTGAGAAATACCCGCTGGCAAAAGCGCATATCAATACCCCGTTCCTTACCGGCACATTTACGTGCGCAATCCTACAAGATCCATGCACGGATCTCATTTTAGGATCACTAGATGGATTGAAACAATGTAAAGACGACGACATAAGAGCCTGGAAAGATACACACATGGCTAACGCTGTAACTAGGTCAGACACACAAACAAACTATACTGACTTACAAAATGAAATACTACAGCTATTAACACCAAGTGGTGCAGATACCAACACTACTCGACAGAAATTGATCGATTCACAAAGCACCGACCAAACAATCGCACCTTATTTTAAATTATTGGGTGAGCGAGCGAAAATGAATAAAAATGCATCTTGGTACTTTAGAAAATTTAACGGAATTCTCATGCGTTATTACACAAATAATAACCATGAAATTCAGCAGACGGTGTTACCTGTAACATACCGACAAAATGTGCTGAAAATCGCACATGAGTCACCGTTTGCTGGACATTTGGCCTATGATAAAACGCGAGCCAGAGCTCTATCACACTTTTACTGGCCTAAATTTTGTTCGGACATACAATTTTTCTGTCGATCGTGTACTATTTGTCAACACCTTGTACGAAAGGGAAAGCATGTGAGGGCCGAAGTGCAACGGTCAATATTAGCATCTAGACCAGATGAGAGTATAGCGGTCGATATTGCTGGACCCCTAAAGCAGGTGTCGGGCAATGGAAACCATGACTATGCCAATAAGGGTGCTAAAACCATTCACCTTGAACCAAATCAGAAGGTTTTGCTTCTACAACCTGATAAACGTAATTTGTTATTAACATCATGGCAAGGACCATTCAACGTTGAACGTAAAAGATCGGATGTGGATTATGAAATATCGATAAAAGGACACTTAAAGATATTTCATATCAACATGCTGAAACCATACTCTTCACGACAAGAACAACAGACAGACGAACAAAATGCACCAACACCAAGTAATCGGACGACAGACGTACACAACACAACTTCACTAGGCAGGGCGACACACGACAGCGACAACGCAAACACACTTAGCCAGGTAACAGCACACACAGCTAGTACAACAACAGTTCTGAACGAGACAGACGAAGACGAGATGGAACTACCAGTCCCTACTGTAGACACGACTGCGACCATTGACAGTGAACGATGACCAATGTTTCTTCTTATATAGACGACATATGTATCCATACAGAAGACTGGACAACACACCTACTGAAACTACGAGAAGTCTTCGACAGGTTGCGAGTATTTGGGCTTACAGTGAAGCCGACCAAAGTAGAGTTGGGCATGGAACAAATTGACTTTTTAGGTCATACCATCTGTAGAGGCCAATTAAAAACAGATGACAGAATCTTTACCAAGATTCTGAATTTGACAATGCCAACGACCAAGAAACAGGTCCGAAGTTTACTAGGTTTGGTGAACTACTATAGTAAATTTATTCCAAATCTGGCGGAAATCACCAGTATTTTTTCTAACATCTTAAAAGCTTCGGCTAAATTATCTGTACAAGATGCAGGATTAATTAGCACGTTATCAAAACTGAAATACCTTTTAGCGTTCCACCTATCCTTCGTATGCCTAACCCAAAACTTACCTATTTTTTACGCACAGATGCGAGTGCCATCTCCATATCTGGGATACTAGGACAGTTCTACGAAGGGAAGTTTCACCCAGTAATGTACGTAAGTCGGAAAATCACCCCCGCTGAATCTAGATACTCAGCATCAGAATTGGAGAGCCTCAGTTTGATCTACTGCTTTAAGAAGTTTCATAGATTTTTGGCAGGAACACAGTTTGTGATCGAAACCGATAATTCTCCGTTGTCGGTGATGCAGTCTGGAATTCCACAAAACAACAGAGTCTACATGTGGGCTTTGATTCTCCAAAATTACACATTTACCATCCAGCACTTAAAAGGAAGATTGAACACTGTTGCAGACATTTTGAGTCGACCATCAACCATTCCAATACCTAATTTCCAGGAAGGGATCGACCACAAATCACCAGAAACAGTGACACTGTAAATGTGAGGTAACTCAGTGCCGTGTGTGGTGATTAAGATACAGTGTAAGTGCTTTATCATCGCCAAACATGTAAACGATGTGAAAGTAACAGTGGTAGGAAAAGTGTAACGAGCAGACGCAGAAGTAACATGCGCTGACACATACAGAAGCTATATAATGTTAAAGTGTTAGCTATGAACCTACATAAATTAGTAGGGAACTATATTTATACACTATCCATGAAGGAGAGCATAGAAGACTTTGCCGAAATGAACTATGTTATAATAGTCTACAAGGACCATTGCTCCATCTTCACACCGGAAAGAAGGACTTCGATTAGTGTAATTAGATATAGAAATGTAACTGTGATATATATATATATATATATATATATATATATATATATATATATATATATATATATATATATATATATATATATATATATATATATATATATATATATATATATTATTAACAGTACACATAACGTCATTTTGCTATGAATAATTGAATTCTAAATTGTTTAAATGCATATATAACTTTATTGATTATGTGGTTGTTTCGGGATTTGAAATTTAAATATTGAGTATAGTGCTTCTATATTGACGTGGATAGGCCTTAGGTTCATACCAGAATGCCATCGACGTTGCCAGTAGTGGGTTGTGCTCAATATTTAAATATATAACTTTATTTATGTTATGTGGTAGTTAGAAATCACCATCATTTAATTAATAAACCATTTAATATAACACCAATAATAGAAATACAATTGTTAGATATTACATTAGTTTATCACCGCATAATCATAATCATCTATAAATTAATTTATCTAAAATATCATTTCTAAACTAACCCAACCATATAGGAACTAATATCATCTTTTTACAAATAACACTTTAAGGTAGTTAACCCAATTCTCTTAAATGAAATTAATTAGTTAGATTATTTCCCTTTAGGATAATTTAGGACAGCACACCAAATCAGATAAGTTACTATTACTGGATCGGTGACAAACCATCCTCATAACCTTGTACATTTTGTATAGACATGACACGTGCAAACAAACCGCACAGTCATTTGGCGTGAATACTGTTATAATTCAGCCAATCATTTATTGTAAATAGGTCATGTTCATGTATTTGATGCTATGAAACATATTTTAATGACGAATGAAGAGAGTATGAAAGCGAGTGAAAGATGTATGAGAGAAGTATAAATGAGAGAGGAGAGTTTGAAAATTAGTAAACATTGAAAGAGAGTGAGTGAGAGAGAAAGGTAGCGGCAAATTTTTTCACCGCTAAAAACGTCTTATTTTGACTTGTCTGTGTCATCTGTGTAACCAATGTGTTGTCAAGTTTTATGTGTGTTACTGCCATACTTTAATAGATTAGATAGGGATTGTACTTTGAGCTTTTTATAGCGGAGTTGTGGTCATAAATAAGAATAACAAAACATTTGTAACCACAATAAACCGATTTACAGCGCTCGAAGGAACACACACATTTAGTACACTAACGCAAACACATGTTAGGAAGTTAAGTACACTGTAGTTTATTAGAAAACACGCAAACAAACAGGAAAACAAACACATAAAAGTTGCACACACTATGAGGTTCAAAGAACAACAACTTAAATTCAGGGGACACAATAACTTCTTAAAAGACCTTAATGTAACATTGAGAATAGCTTTTCACAAGCGGAAGCGAGAAGGTGAAAAGTCGAACTGAGTGTATATGAGTTGGAAGGGATATTAATGGGAACGTGAACATTTTATGCTCATGTGTTGTACTCATAACAGAGTCAACTTGTATGTGGGTTGTCATTTCGGGCAATTTGAGGACAGGTCGAGACGGAAGTCAACGGGTGAAAGTCAAAAGACATAGGGTCAAACGACTGAAGCCAGGACAGAAGTCAGAAGACAACGGTTCCGGGTCAAAACAATTCCCAAAGATATCTATAGAACCAACTATATCTGATACTTGGGCTACTTAATTAGCCGAGTGAAAAGATAGAACAGAGTGAGTAAAGGAAGAAGAGAGTTGTTCTATCCCCAAACAAGAGATGTATAACTTATTGGATATCTGACAAAATTGGACATCCAATTTTTCTTTGTGACCAGGCGTGTTACAAACATGAAAAAGGGAAGTAACACTTCACAGAGAGGAGGGGAGCCTGTCAGAATCTCCAATAAGACAGGGAAGGGATAAGAAGAGTTAACACAAATATAGTAGGGAGACACCAGACAGGAGAGACACCAGCGCTATAAATAGCGTCACACGGGGACACATTAGTGTCAGCCCAAGGGGCAAGTAGTACAAGTGAGCGAGGGCTTCCCCAAGCCATTGGGAAGCTTGGCCTGCGAGTAACCGTGAAGTGCCCGGTTACTCGAGCTCACGAGCCAGCGTGCTTGGGACTCTATGCACGCAAGACTAGCTACTGCACGGAGGGGACATCGTCCGTGCTTGTCCACGCAATGTGTAGCGTGGAACAGACCAGACTGGAGACGGTAGAGAGTAGACGTATTCTTGACCAATGCTATAGATTTCTAGGCAGTAGGCAAATACTAGGCTGTAGATTTAGATTGTGATTACTACTAGTATTACTAGCATCATGTCTCACCACTTCATTGCATTCATGTTGTTTAATATTAATGAAGCATACCGCTCGCGGAGCTATTGAAATGTCAGCTCTAAATAAATTGCATTCCTTTTGCAAACGACACGAGTTGTTATTTCGTGTGGTGCAAAAGTAGGGGTGTCCTGAACAGACCAGTAGCAAGCAAGTTGCTGACAGATGTAAGACCAGGCTAATGTCCCTTATCCCATACTTGTGCGTTCACGTGGATGTAAGACCTGGCTAATGTCCCGTATTCCATAGTCATGCGTCAAAGTACACTTTATCATGCAGCGCGGCAGTGTCCTTATATGGAGGTGACAGGTTCGAATCCCGGTCGATAACTATAACTTTCAATATTTATGTTTTATAGTGCGCCCTCTAGTCCCTACTTCTTTCTTCTACTTCTGTGAGCTCAAAGTAATACATGTGTGTTTATTTGTGAATTGAACATTCTAAGTTTGGTGCTAAGTTTAATTTCTTGCTCAACGTTTAATGTGAAAACGTGGTAGTTAGCGATGGAGAATGAACGAGGTCAAGATTGTTTCAGGCAAAAAATTTCGTCACATCGATAATTCGATAACAGGTTATGGGAGGCATTTAAGAACTTTGAATGCAGGTAACACGACATTTCAATATTACTTGATACAATCATTGATGTCAATCCGGCCACGTATTTCAGACTCGAACGGATATTAATGAGACTTAAAACAGTTAAGAGTATAAAATTGGCGATTACAATTATATCATATTTTGAATCGTTTATTAACAGTGTATCAGAGGGGACTTAATACG
>OY992879.1:150785599-150838099 GCA_963921405.1 Cepaea hortensis
TGTTTATTTTGTCCAAACCTGCTTCCTGCTTGGCACTGAGTCTGTTCATGTAACTGCCACACACCCATACTTGGCATTTTCTGTCATCCATGTTTATTTGGTCCAACCCTGCTTCCTGCTTGGCACTGAGTCTGTTTATGTAACTGCGACACACCCATACTTGGCATTTTCTGTCATCCATGTTTATTTGGTCCAAACCTGCTTCCTGCCTGGCGCTGAGTCTGTTCATGTAACTGCGACACACCCATACTTGGCACTTTCTGTCATCCATGTTTATTTGGTCCAAACCTGCTTCCTGCTTGGCACTGAGTCTGTTCATGTAACTGCCACACACCAATACTTGGCATTTTCTGTCCTCCATGTTTATTTGGTCCAAACCTGCTTCCTGCTTGGCACTGAGTCTGTTCATGTAACTGCGACACACCCATACTTGGCATTTTCTGTCCTCCATGTTTATTTGGTCCAAACCTGCTTCCTGCTTGGCACTGAGTCTGTTCATGTAACTGCCACACACCCATACTTGGCATTTTCTGTCATCCATGTTTATTTGGTCCAAACCTGCTTCCTGCTTGGCACTGAGTCTGTTCATGTAACTGCGACACACCCATACCTCACATTTTCTGTCATCCATGTTTATTTGGTCCAAACCTGCTTCCTGCTTGTCACTGAGTCTGTTCATGTAACTGCGACACACCCATACCTCACATTTTCTGTCCTCCATGTTTATGTGGTCCAAACCTGCTTCCTGCTTGGCGCTGAGACTGTTCATGTAACTGCGACACACCCATACCTCACATTTTCTGTCCTCCATGTTTATTTGGTCCAACCCTGCTTCCTGCTTGGCACTCAGTCTGTTCATGTAACTGCGACACACCCATACCTCACATTTTCTGTCATCCATGTTTATTTGGTCCAAACCTGCTTCCTGCTTGGCACTGAGTCTGTTCATGTAACTGCCACACACCCATACCTCACATTTTCTGTCATCCATGTTTATTTGGTCCAAACCTGCTTCCTGCTTGGCACTGAGTCTGTTCATGAAACTGCCGGTTGAGATTTTATACTGCAGCTCTGGGGTCCAGCCCTACACAAAATGGGCACCCGAGGCTCCTCAGAGCGGGAGAATGGCGAAATATGTACCTGGTCACCCCATGTCATAACCTCATGAGATTTCATAGATGTGATGATAGACTACATGGCATCAGTACTGGCCCATCTCCTGTAGAGCTATTTTGTCTATAATCATCATCACGTGCCGTGCCAATAAGCCTGGAGAGACTTGGATCAGGTCTACGCTCTTGTCCCAATTACCCCATGTGACCAACCCATTCAGATATTTATCTCTTGTCTTTTGCTTTTTTCCCCGTCTAATTTGCCAATTATTTCTAAGTTGTCAAGTCACAGCCCCCCCCCCCCCCCCCCCTCCACCTAAAACAGATCTGCTTGTCTTAGAACATTTATAAACATAAAGTGGTGTTTAAAATAAAAAAAGAACACGAACACAGTCACGCCATATGAAGTGACGTGTGGTATTTTGAACATGTCAATTCAGGTGACGTGAAAATATAGTCATGCTTTATTTTTATATTTTCAACATTCACAGAGTAAAACATCTTCACAATACTGGTATTTACATTGCAACATTTCAAGTCATAGACCATTCATAATTACTGATAATATGCATTATGTCAAGGGGAAATAATTATTCAGTGAAATTTTCGGACAGCACCCCAGTAATTATTAGATACTTCTCTATGGGCAGCTGTGGTAGGGTAGTGGCCAGCCTGTCAACTGCTGGCCCAGTGGTGATGGGTTCAATCTGTGTTGTGGTGGATTTGAAGTTTTAAACTTGACCTGGATTCCCAGGTTGATTGAGCCCAAAATGGACACCAGGAAATGCCTTGTGAAGTAGAGGCAGCCAGCGTGAGACTGACCACATTAGGCGCCATGTGATTGGTCTATACAATTATAGGTGGCACTAAATGCCCAATGTGCCTCAGGGTGGGTAAAATGTTTCTGTACTGACTGTCTTTGTGTCTTGCTGTCTCTCTCAACTCTCCATCTGTCTATTAATGTCTTCCTTTTCAACAAAGCCAAATTAGTGAATAAAATTATATCTCAAAATACCCCAGAGTATCTTCTGCCGCTGATTCAATCTAATGCAATGAACAGCAAGCGCCTAAATTTGTTACATGTCTCAAAGCCTAGATTGGACCTATACAAAACATGTTTCGCCTATTCTGGTGCTCACTTATGGAATGAGCTGCCTCCAGATCTGAAAACTCCAATGAGTCCCTACACATTTAACCGAAAACTCTTTCAATACTTAATCCATATCGATTATATGCCACCATAATTCATTTACTGGTATAATTGTTCATTATAATTGTTTAACTATAATTGTTCACTATATATGTGTGTGCGTGTGGGAGCGAGCGAGAGAGAGAGAGAGAGAGAGAGAGAGAGAGAGAGAGAGAAAGTGAGTGTCAGAGAGAGGGAGAGAGTGAATGTGTGTGTGTGTGTGTGTGTGTGTGTGTGTGTGTGTGTGTGTGCGCGCACGTGCGTGTGTGGAGAGAGAGTGATTGAGCGAGAAATGGTGGGGGAATGTGTCAGTGCATGCATTCGTACGTGTATGTGTGAGAGTGAGGGAGTGCGTGCATGCGTTCATGCGTACGTGTATGTGTGAGAGAGTGTGATTGAGAGAGTGAGTGTGTGTGTGTGTGTGAAAGAGTGTGTGTGAGAGAGTGAGACAGTGGGAGAGATGATGTGTTAGTGTGTGTGTGTGTGTGTGAGTGCGCGCATGCGTGTGAGTGTGTTATATGAAAGAATAGAGAGAGAGAGAGAGAGAGAGAGAGAGAGAGAGAGAGAGAGAGAGAGAGAGAGCTAAGCAGATGCATGTCATGTAACACACATGTTATGTAACACGCGAATCCATATGTTTGTGTATTCTCATCTGTCATATTATCAGTTAAATACCATTTGATTTTATCATGCATAATATAAACTCATGTTCATTACTGTAGTTTGAGTGAGAGAGTCAGTGAGTGTGAATGAGAGACAGAATGAGTGAGCGGGAGAGTGAATGAGTGAGCATGAGAGTGAATGAGTGAGCGTGAGAGTGAATGAGTGAGCTCGAGAGTGAATGAGTGAGCACGAGAGTGAATGAGAGAGAGAGTGTGTGTGTGTGTGTGTGTGCGCGTGTGTGTGTGTGTGTGTGTGTGTGTGTGTGTGTGTGTGTGTGTGGGAGCATCACTATCTTTACGTCACATACTTTTTATGTACACATTTTTCTCCATGTTTAACATTTTTATGAGACTGCTCATGACAAGTGTCAGTGTATGTGTGTGAGTAAAGTGTGGGAGTTTGTTCATACTAGTTTCAATGCTAACTTGAGACATTTTGTATGTGTCTAGATGTGAGGAGGTGTGAGTGTGTGTGGAGGATGTGTGTGAGTGTGGGGATGTGTGGATGGGGGATGTGTGGGTGGGGGTATGCGTTGGGATGGGTTGGGGTGTGTGTGTTTTGGTGGGTAGTGATATTTGTGGGTGTTGGTGGGATGTGTGGATGGATGTGTGGGGTGAAAGTAGGGGGTGTTGGAATGGGTGTGGGGGATGTTATATGTGTGGAGTATATGTGTATGGGATGGATGCGGGGGATGTGTGTTTATGTGGGTGTGGGTGGAGATGTGTGGATGGTTTGAGGAAGTATGGGTGGGTGGCGGGGTTGTGTGGGTAGGGGATTGTGTTTGGTGGATTGGGGATGCAAGGGCGGGTGGGGAGGAGTGTATGGTGTGTGGGTGTGAGATATGTGTGCGGAATGTGTGCTTGATGTGTGGGTGGAGGGTATGTTTGTGGTGGTGTGGGTGAGGATATGTGTGTGGGTGGAGGATAGTGGGGGATGTGTGTGATGGGTGCGGGAAATGTGTGTATGGGTGGGGTATATGTGGGGGTGAGTAGGGGATGTGTGGTGGTTGGGGGAAGTATATGGGGGTGTGTTGGTGGGAAATGTGTGCGTGGATGGGGAATGAGTGGGTGAGGGTGTAAGAGTGGCTTAGGGATGTGTAGGTCGGAGAGGGAGTTGTATGTGTCGGGATGGGATGTGTGAGTGTATGGAGGTTGTGTGTGGGTAGGGGTATTGTGATCGAGAGATGTTTGGTTGGGGGTGGGTGGGGGTGTGGGTTCGTAGTGGAGGATGTATGCGTGAGTGAGTGTGTGTTGGTGGACGGGTAGGGAATGCGTGTGTGGGTTTGGAGAGGTGTGTGGTGTGTTGGTTGGGGATATTGTGTGGGTGAGGTATGTGTGTGTTTTGTGGTGTGTGAGTGGGGGTATGTGGGGTGGATGGGTAAGGGTATCTGTGTGGGTGGGAATATTGTGAGGTATCTGGGTGGGGGATATGTGTGTGGTGTGTAAGTGGGGATGTGTTGGTGAGGGATATGTGTGTGTGTGTGGTGCGTGGGTTGGGAATATTGCGTGGTAGGGGGTGTATGTGATGTGCGGGTGGGGGATTGGGTTAAGGTGTGGGTCGGTGGAAGTTGTATGTGTGGGTGGTGGGGTGTATGTGAGTGGTTTGGGGATGTATGGGTGGTTAGGGAGATGTGTGTGTGTGTGGGGGGGAGGGGTAGAGACATGTCAGTTGGTGGGGATGTGTATGTATGGTTTGGGGATGTGTGAGTGGATGTGCGGTGTGTGGGTTGGTGGGGGATTGTGTGCGTGAGTGGGGAATATGTGGTCGATGGAGATGTGGCTGGGGGATGGCTGGTTTGAGGTGTGGAAGGGCGTGGGATGTGTGGGTTAATGGGGGAATGTTTGTGGGTGGCGAGTGTGTTTTGGTTGGGGGACCAGATAAGGGTAGTGTGTGTGGGTGGGGGAAGTGCGCGAAGGGGATGGGTCGGTTGGTGGGGTATGTATGTGTCCCTTTTGTGCGTGTGTGTGGGTAGGTGGGGGTGTGCGTGTGGGTGGGGTGATGTATGGATAAGTGGGAGATGGACCTCATAACATGGTAATAAGCCTTGTTTATGTTTACAACATTCATTTCACAATGTTTATTTTTCTTCCTATGTAAATGTATAATGCTCTTGATGAATGAAAGACGAGTGATTGGAAGGGCCGAATGTAAGACGGGCCTGCGCGCCCAATTTGTGACCCTAATAAAGTTGATTTGATTTGATTTGTCTCTGCTTTGTTGTGTTTGTTTACAAAGTGTAAATTGTTCACATTTCTAGTTTTACAATAGTTTAACCTATTTAATTTCTATTTTCTCTTAGTATCTTTCTGTATTCCTATCTCTCTACCTGTCTCCTTTTCTCTCTCTCTCTCTCTCTCTCTCTCTCTCTCTCTCTCTCTCTCTCTCTCTGGGCATCTCTCTGTATACTCGTATCTGTCAGTGTATCTGTGCGTATCCCCGGTTCGCTATCCGTGTGTATCATGTATTCACTCTCTCCTCCTTTCAGTGCTGTCTTTTTTTTACATTTTAAACTGTCCATCTCTGTATTTCAGTCTCTCTGTATTTTGCTGTCTCTCAGTGTGACCACACAGCTCTCTTTCTGTCTATATCCATCCGTGGATTAACATGGAGACCATTTGGTCTATAACAAAATGGCCCTAGCAACATAAGCCCTAGCAGGCCTAGGCCCAAGCAACATAAGCCCTATCAACATAAGCCCTATCAACATAAGCCCAATTCGATTGAAGCCGTTTAAAAGGGACCTTAACTCTGTTTTACTTACGGACCAATCAATTTTTTATTATTCTGGCCCTGCGTGTTACTCCTTTCCGTCTTCTCAAACTCCTTGATCTGTTTTTTTTTTTCTTTTTTTCCCCCTTAAATCTATTGTTAATGTTGCAACCATATAATCAGATTGCTATTGGAACTATAAGTGTTGGAACTCTTCGCTGGCTGCTGAAGATGGGGACGGAGTGCTTATGGGAATGCTCCGAATTCTGTGATGTCGGTTCTTAACTCAATCAATCAATCAATCAATCAATCAATCAATCAATCAATCAATCAATCAATCAATCAAACCAAATGTAATAACGTGATGGGCATAACAAATATCAAATTCCATTCTTCTGTTGCCTCAGAAGAGACGTTATATTAGGGCCAATCGTCTGGCTCAGATTAATTATCCTGTGATCGAGTCAGCCACAATAGGGATTGTTGCCCAGAGAGGGTACCGGCTCATATATATATATATATATATATATGAAATACATTGGTTATCACAAAACAACTGCTATGAAATAATGTAATAGGTTCATACAAATTAAATACAAAACAGTTTCAACAAGGCAATGTTTTATATCATACAATAATAGGTTCATACAATTTAAATACAAAACAGTTTCAACAAGGCAGTGTTTTATATCATACAATAATAGGTTCATACAATTTAAATACAAAACAGTTTCAACAAGGCAGTGTTTTATATCATACAATAATAGGTTCATACAATTTAAATACAAAACAGTTTCAACAAGGCAGTGTTTTATATCATGCAATAATAGGTTCATACAATTTAAATACAAAACAGTTTCAACAAGACAGTGTTTTATATCATACAATAATAGGTTCATACAATTTAAATACAAAACAGTTTCAACAAGGCAGTGTTTTATATCATGCAATAATAGGTTCATACAATTTAAATACAAAACAGTTTCAACAAGGCAATGTTTTATATCATACAATACAGATTTGTTTTTTGCTTTTAACTCAAGCTTAGTCCATACATACTAATTCTAGTAGTGCTGGACTGAATTTTGCGTGTGGATTAGCTTTCCCTTTTAACAGTGTCCCTCGCCATCAGGCTTCAGAGGTACTTGTAATTTATGTCCCAAAGTCAAGGACGAGTGGTCAACATTCTAGTCCAACTGGTGTAGGAGTTGAACCCCTTACCCCGGCATCAGCACATCAGCACACCGGATGTTTAAGAACATGGTTCTTATCCATTCGACCATGCTGACCTCCCAATGAAGATATGGAATGGACGATGGTAATTGGAGCAAAGCTGAACAAGATCTACGAGCATAGGGAATTAGCTGTAGCCTTTCTAGGGGAGATAATCAGCGGTGACCATCGTTAATCTTTCAGGGTGTGGGTTATAATATTTCCCAAGAATATTCTCGTGTAACATGAAGATCAGAACGACACAAGCATTGAAACCTCTACTTTGAACCACGCTGTAGAACAATTGTTCTCAACCTTTTTTTTACCCATGCACACTTTCACCATTTGTTAGAATGTCGTTCCTCCCTTTCCAGCGAACGAAAGAAGAATACTTCCCTCCTTTTCAAAATTGATAGCCTCAAAAAGTGTATTCAAAAACGCACCAAATTAATCATATTACAATAAACAAACAATTCGTCAAAGAATTGTCACTTACAACACGACACCAGAATGCCAGAAAATTGTGCTTTATCAAACAAAACGCTCAATAGAAAACCAGGATATTGTGCCTGAAGCCATTTTGAGTCTGCCAATTTGTGGTCTGAATTCCCCCCCCCCCAACCCCCATGGACACCCTAATATTCCTCCCTGGGGGTAATTCCCCATTGGTTGAGAACCACGCTGAAGAAGACCAGTATCTACTTAGAGAATGCTCTTTAGTTTTAATAGGGGAGATAACCAGCAGGGAAAGTGTGGAATTCTGGCTTGGTCCTTCAACAAAGCTTTCGTCCGGCGCTGACTTCTGAGCCCATGACTTGCAACAGCGAGGCTACTATATCCCAGGCTTCCGTCAAGGACAGCACTACCCCCTAGTGTTGCTATTGCTTGATGGTTGGTGATCAAGGCAGGAGCTGACTCGTTTCGGCTATCTTTCCCCTCCATGTTCGTTTCGCTAGCCTGCAGGACGGTCAGACCTGAACATGACACTGTAGTTGTGTGTTCCCGCGTGACGTCATGCCGCCATAGATACAGTGTGCCAGATGCCTGTTTATCTGATGCTGCCTGCAGGTTCACCGAGACAAGGAGTTTGAGTCTGCCGTACCATAAGTCCCTACTCCAGACAGTCCCAAACCATAAACCAATACTTTTAACGAAAGCCCGGGCTATAGCATCCCATAAAAACAGTTGCAAGTAAAGACAGCGGGCGTGAGAACTCACATCTGCTGTATATACCCAGGAGTGAGGCAGCCGATATCCATCAGCAGCCAAAGTTACCAAGCCAGGTGGACAAGGACTGAAAATAATTCGTAGAGTTTGTTTATGCAGTGATCCCTGTAGATACTAAATCTTCT
This sequence comes from Cepaea hortensis, assembly GCA_963921405.1. Taxonomy (NCBI): domain Eukaryota; kingdom Metazoa; phylum Mollusca; class Gastropoda; order Stylommatophora; family Helicidae; genus Cepaea; species Cepaea hortensis. Next base: position 150,793,837 of record OY992879.1, read on the forward strand.
TTACGCTTATTCCTTTCTCAGTTTATGTTTTTAGTATGGTAACTTGTATTTTTAAGTACAAATAGTTTTTGAGTCTATTAAACATTCAAATGTACATGTCCACGATTGGATGTGGAAATCAGACAATGACAACGGGCAGGAATATAAAACAATATTGTATAAATAACCACATCTCCTTGATCAGGTGTAACATTAATACCAAGCCAGGAGGATGGCAGGTATGCAATTGTTTTAAATCAAATTTGAAAGATATTAATCGATAATACGTCTATATGTTCTTCTTCTTTCGTTCGCTTGAAATTTGTCTGTTTCTGCAATGTTGTCTCTTGTATGAATTTCACTGTCTTTTTTAGTTCACTTAGTGGTCCATAGAGTTTATCTTCCACTTGTTTCTCTAAGCCAGAAGGTTTGGGCATTCTTGGAGTATGAGTTCTGCTGTGCCAATCTTCCACTTGTTTCTCTAAGCCAGAAGGTTTGGGCAGTCTTGGAGTATGAGCTCTGCTGTGCCAATCTTCCAGTTGTTTCTCTAAGCCAGAAGGTTTGGGCATTCTTGGAGTATGAGTTCTGCTGTGCCAATCTTCCACTGTTGTTTCTCTAAGCCAGAAAGTTTGGGCAGTCTTGGAGTATGAGCTCTGCTGTGCCAATCTTCCAGTTGTTTCTCTAAGCCAGAAAGTTTGGTCAGTCTTGGAGTATGAGTTCTGCTGTGCCAATCTTCCAGTTGTTTCTCTAAGCCAGAAAGTTTGGTCAGTCTTGGAGTATGAGTTCTGCTGTGCCAATCTTCCAGTTGTTTCTCTAAGCCAGAAAGTTTGGTCAGTCTTGGAGTATGAGCTCTGCTGTGCCAATCCACACCTGCACATGGCTGGCTGATTCGCCAATCTTGAATTGTGTAAACATGCCGTATACGCCTTATCCTCCCAGGTCGACCAAGCCTAAATTGAAATGGAAAAACAAAAAGAAAAGTTTTAACAGATTCAGTGCCAACTAAAAAGTAGGTGTACACAAAACAAAAATGGACGGCGGACAATGGGAAGTAGGGGAGGGGTGTGTCACAGTTATGACCTAAAGAGTGGTAATATGGTAGCAGACATGTTGTATGGGAAGTAGGGGGTGTGTCACAGTTATGACCTAAAGGGTGGTAATATGGTAGCAGATATGTTGTATGGGAAGTAGGGGGTGTGTCACAGTTATGATCTAAAGGGTGTTAATATGGTAGCAGACATGTTGTATGGGAAGTGGGGGTGTGTCACAGTTATGACCTAAAGGGTGGTAATATGGTAGCAGATATGTTGTATGGGAAGTAGGGGGTGTGTCACAGTTATGATCTAAAGGGTGGTAATATGGTAGCAGATATGTTGTACTGTATATCTAATTAAAGGGGTTACATGCGGAAAGCTACAATATACACGCCGACGGCAGATACGGGAAGTCGCTTAAGACGATTAATCATTCCATGGCAATTAATTAGTTAAATGCAAAAGCCACAACGACGATATTACATTTCAGCATTCTCTGTCTGACATTCAGTTATAATGACGTAATGCACAAGATATGTTTTCATTTTTGAAATTTGCATTTACTCAATCTATCTCTAAATTAAACAGCTTTCTTTGGTCATGTGATGAGAAGAAAGGCATTGGAGAACGTTGTGACGACTGGAAAGATCAAGGGGAAGAGAGGCAGACCAAGAAAAATGATGCTGGATGGTTTGAGACGTTGGCATGGAGGAATATCAGCAGAGTTGATCCAGAACACCAAGACCGACATCTGTGGAGAGACATGAACGCCCACGACAGCTGGCAGGACACTTGATGATGATGATGATGTGCTCTAAATTTCTGTCATGCACCTTCCATCTGACGTTATAATTGCACCAAATCTACAGCATTTAATTCTAACGTTAAATTAGTATTACTGTATGGATCAGAAAAATAGGGGGGTGGGGGAGTAGAAGGGAGAAAGAGACTAAAACAATTACCAACAACTCATTCATTCGGTAGCCTGTCCTTTGCATAACCTCGCTCCTATAACAATCTTCCGGAAGACCTCTCAGATCATAAGCAAGATGTCCCGCGTCCGATACACCCATCTGAAGATAATCGGCCACATCCGCACCCATCTTCTCTTTGGCCTTCCTCTTCCTCTCTTCCCCAGGCATATATCCCTATTATTGTTCTCTCCAAACTTTCTTGACGTTTCAAGTGACCAAAATATTTAAATTTTCTTTATTTGATCGTCTTTAATAGCCAAACCTCTTCAATATTATGCTCTTGAAGTATGGATGCATTTGTTCTTCTCTTTATCCAAGATATTCTTAGAACTCGTCTATAACATTTATATTCAAAGGCATTCATGCGCTGTTCAGCTTGTTTAGTAAGTGTCCAGGTCTCACAGGCGTATGTTGCAATGGGAAAGATGCATGCTCTTAAAAGTCTAATTTTTGTAGTTTTGTCTGTCCCATTCCATAATTTATTAAGTTGTTTTAGTCGTCAAAGAGCAATAGATATTCGTCTTTTAATTTCTTTCATTGTGTCACAATTGTTGGTAATCAATGACCCAATGTATTCAACATTTTCCACTACGTCCAATCTCTTCTCATTAACATGTATTTCTTTCTCCATAGTAGTTTTATCTGTATGCATTATCTTTGTTTTTGCTATTTTAAGCAATAACTTGTGATTTTCACTATTCAGTTGGGTTGAAATTGTTAGGGTTTCTATGCCATTCTGGGTTACGGATAGCAATACTGTATTATCAGCATACCGAATCTCTGGTATGTCATGACCACCGATATTTAGGGCATCATATTGCTCCCTGTTTATACAGAAGGGAAGAAGAAACAGATGAATAATACGGGGAGGACATGAGGGGGGCTGAAAGGGGTGGCTAGGGATGAGGTGGCTGGGGGAGATAAGGTTGAGGGTCTATGATTCAGTGGGGGATAACGGGGGAAAGATAACCAACCCACCACCCACCCACCCACACACACACACACACACACAAACACACACACACACACACACACACACAGAGATATATATATATATTCATAAGTAGGTGTGTGCATATCAAATACTGATAAAATAAACACCACCCGCTTCCATACAGTAGAAGAGACGACGCCCAACATGTTGGTGGCTTGTGTAGTGTGTATTACACACGAGGAACAATTTGTTGATTCTAAAAGAAACTCAGTGCCAAGCACACTTGCTTGCCGGCCTAGTGGCCGTGTGCTGGAGTCCCCACCGAGGCGGGACTTATTTTAACTGATTCAGTGCCAAACAAAAGGTGAGTTTGGGCCAGACATGGTACACAATCACATGAACAAGTATTATAATGTTAATTTCTGTTCACTGAGGATTGAAAGTGTGGGAGATACAGCGAAACAAAATAAATAACACGATTACCATAGAATGGCGATATATCGCCCATCTGTTCAAATAGGAGATCACATTTCACGATGTATTATCCTTAAGCACTCAAACAGTTAACGTTACTTAAATTATTCTAAGAAATAGTTATTATAAGGCATTTACCTGTTTCCAGAAGTTCAGTCGGAGATGAGATGACAGCAACAACTGCTCCATACTGACTTGTCCACGACGAAGATCTTTCACTTCAGTTTCAAGTATAATTCAGTTCCTGTCCTTCTCCATAACCTGGTCTGAAGTTCATTGGGAAACCGCGATAGAAGTGTTTGTAGCGAAAGTCTTTAACTGTCAATTACTAACTTCCTTTCCTTTAATGCAACAAAATTATAATCGCATGACTTCACAATATTTAGAATATCCCGCGACACTCAATTCAGTGGTCGTCGATCCCTGAATAATTTAACATCTAAAACTTTGATTTAATTTGTGTAAACTCCTCACATTCTAGATACTTGAAAACACTCTAGCAGAATCATTTTTGGACGACCGTAATGGTTACAACAGCCCAAAATCACATTTACAGTTAACAACAATTATATTTCTGTAAAGTTTTAAAACAGTCGTCAAAATATATTTCTGTAAACTTGTAACCCAGACATATCATCACAACTTAAGTCCAGTGTATGAAAACGTGGGCACATTCTGCGCCGAAAGGAATATATTGAACTCCCTAAGATCCACAGTTGAGAATGAATTAGCCCAAGTGGACCTTTGTGTTCTGAATTTATTCCTGACAACTGTTTACATATCTATTCACTCATGACTGTTAGCTGCATTCTGATTTGCTGGCTTCTTCGCAACATATCCGGGAACTAAACATCGCTCACAGATTGGGAAATCTGTTGTTGTATTGTTTTCACATGTTTATTAGGGCAAACTAAATAGAGTAAGTTAGTCAAATAAACAACCTCTTTGACAGCCTCAGGCGCATTGTGTATATGGTGCTATACCCATATTTGGGCACTGGGTGGCTGGTGTGATCAGTATTACACCTACCGCCTGTACTATGTTAGGCTGGGAGTCAGGGTCAATTTTAAAAAAATGTCGGACCAGTCCCGATGGGGATTGAACCAGTGACCACCGGACAGACAGACATGCGTCTAGCCACTAGGCTACCGCGGCTGCCAGAGAAACGGAAGGAGAACCAACAACACAGCGAGAAGGGAATTTGAGACAGAGATGATGATATGGAGACGACAATGTATCAAGAAGAGAATTGGAGACAGAGATGATGATATGGAGACGACAATGTATCGTGAAGAGATAGATCAGAAATGATGACATTAGGACTAAAGTGGGGGTTATAGCAGCGCTTGATTTCATGACAAAACAGCAAATGAAATGGTCCTGCCACATAACTAGAATATCAACTAACAGTATACCACAACAAGCAATGATGTACAGACCAAATGGAAACAGAAGAAGAGACATGCCACGTAAACTATAGGCAGAGGGAATAGTAGAGTCCATGGGAATATCGATACAGAAGCCCATAAGTGGGCACTCTCACGCTGTTTATATTTCACCTCGACACCGCAAGGTACAAGAGAAACAAGATGAAATGACAAGGAGGGAATTGCAGGAGATAGCAAAAGAAATGCATGGCGAGAGACTCCACACTCCCCCCCCCCCCCCCCCACTTGCTCAAATGAAATGGTTTTTATTTTATGTGGGGAAGAGAAAAAGGGGCGGCGATGTAAACATCTTTTATGCGATCTTTCTAATGCTCTTTGTAAGTTGATATTCATTTCTCTAAGGTTGTTTAAAACCATCACTCCAACTTTTTACGGCGTCTTCCCCCCACTCTGTATATCCATCATATATTTTTTTCAATGTGGCTCTTTGTGGCGGATGGTACCAGGGCATTCTTGTGAGTGGCCAAACCATCGAATCTGATGTTCTTTAATGAAGTGCATGACTGGTTGCAGATCTGGTCGTCTTCTGATTTCCTCACTCCTAATTCTATCTCTCACGGTTACTCCCACAGCTCTTATTGTTATGATTATGGCGCTATTTTTAGTAGCAGTAAGCGTCCATCTCTGACATGGGTGCAAAGAACATAGCATTCTGAAATATCACATATTTAATCAACTAAAGATAGAAGACAAATAACATCTGGCTTGAAACAGGGTGATGCACTATCGCCGCTACTCTTCAATCTGGCTCTAGAAAACGTTGTAAGGAAGGTAAAGGAGGAATGTGATATTGGAGGACCATCCAAGCTGCTTGGTTATGCAGATGATATAGATATTATAGGGGAAAATGAACAAAAGACATTGGAAATATTGACTCACTTAAAGGAAAAAGCCCAACAGATGGGGCTGGTTATCAACCAAGATAAGACAGAATATATGGTAATTTCAAGAGAAGGAATGGCTAAAAACTCTGGGCACATACAAATAGATAATATGACCATTAAAAGAACGGAAACATACAAATACCTGGGTACAATCTTCAACTGCTCCATCATCATAAGGGAAGAAATACAAACTAGAATCAATTCTGGAAATAAGATATACTATGCACTACAACATCTACTAAAATCAAAGGCGCTATCTCGTAACACCAAAATCACAATATACAAAACACTGATCAGACCATTTGTGCTGTATGGCTCTGAAACCTGGACAACGAAAGGAGACGAAGCCTTGCTACAAACCTTTGAGAGCAAAGTTTTACGACGTATCTTTGTCCCATTAGGGATACACAAAGTGGAGAGTGGAAAAAAAGAAGTAACAAAGACATTTATGATCTGTTTAAGTCCCCGCTAATCACTGGTATCATGAAGGCTAATAGACTACAATGGCTGGGGGCATTATAGAAAGAATGGAAGATAATAGGGAAACAAACTCGCTTACACTCAGGAAATAATGACCGTAGACCCCGAGGTAGACCAAGAAGGCGGTGGAGAGATAATATATATACAGAGCTACAAGCACTTGGAATCAACGACTGGCAAGAGAAGGTCCACCAGAGAGACGAATAGAGACGGATTATGTCTGCAGCAAAGAACCTTAATGGCTCGGAACGCTGAAGAAGAAGAAGAAGAAGAAGAGAAGAAGAAGAAGAAGAAGAAGAAGAAGAAGAAGAAGAAGAAGAAGAAGAAGAAGAAGAAGAAGAAGAAGAAGAAGAAGAAGAAGAAGAAGAAGAAGAAGAAGAAGAAGAAAGAAGAAGAAGAAGAAGAAGAAGAAGAAGAAGAAGAAGAAGAGAGAAGAAGAAGAAGAAGAAGAAGAAGAAGAAAAAGAAGAAGAGAAAGAAGAAGAAGAAGAAGAAGAAGAAGAAGAAGAAGAAGAAGAAGAAGAAGAAGAAGAAGAGAAGAAGAAGAAGAAGAAGAAGAAGAAGAAGAAGAAGAAGAAGAAGAAGAAGAAGAAGAAGAAGAAGAAGAAGAAGAAGAAGAAGAAGAAGAAGAAGAAGAAGAAAGATAGAAGATACTGTTGAATGTAATTGTGGGACGGTAAAATGACAGCTAAACATTTGCTGCAGGAGTGTCCAACATACGCAGGACAGAGAAAACTACTTTGGCCGAAACACTCTCCATGGAGATGTCAACAAGCGCCTCATCATCATCATCATCATCATCATCATCATCATCATCATCATCATCATCATCATCATCATTATCATCATCATCATCATCGTCATCACCATCATCATCATCATCATCATCATCATCATCATCATCATCATCATCATCATCATATGCCATGCCAATAACCATCGGCTGTCACGTGTCGCAGTCTTACACGATTATGTTTTTGTCTAGATCAAGCCAGATGGCCCAAAAACATCCAGATATTTACTTCTCTGCCTTCCTCTTGTTATTTTCCCCTCAACCCTGTCGGTTGTCACCAAGTTCTTTAATCTGTTTCTTATCATAATTTGCCCAAAACATTTTGACTGTCTTTTTTCTCGTTACCATAGACATCTTTTTATTGGTCAGTGTGTTGTCCATCTTGCAAAAGGCTACCTTCGCCATAGCGATTCTTGTTTTAATCTCTTCAAAGCACCTCCTATGACCGTTCCGAGATAGTTGCACCGATTTATTTCTTTAAGAATATTCCACTTTACCCATATATTTCATTGTAATATTTCTTTCTTCCTAGTGACAACCATAATCTCTGTCTTCTTACAATGTAATTGTAACGCTAGTCAACAAGCCCTGACTGACAGCTTATTTCTTTGGACTTATACCCCACTGCTGGATAAAGGGTAGAAGTAAGCTTGATATTAATCGTCAGATTTTGCCATCCATGCATGTTCTTCTTCTTATAGTCCATGTCGTGTGGCGTTCGTGATAATGTCAGTTTACAGCCTTCTGTCTCATGTACTGCCAATCTTCTTATAGTCCATGTCGTGTGGTGTTGGTGATCATGTCTGTCCACATCCTTCTGTCTCGTGTACTGCCAGTCTTCTTATAGTCCATGTCGTGTGGTGTTGGTGATCATGTCTGTCCACATCCTTCTGTCTCGTGTACTGCCAGTCTTCTTATAGTCCATGTCGTGTGGTGTTGGTGATCATGTCTGTCCACAGCCTTCTGCCCATTGTCCTGCCAATCATTTCTGATACCTATGTTTCTCCATGCTATGATGTCAAACTGTCCAGCATCTTCTCTTTTGGTCCCCCCCCCCCCTGTCTCTCCTTTACTCCAGCTTTAAACTTACTCCGGCTTTCCCTTTCTCACAACAAAAATATGGGCTTGTCTTCGTCTGGGGATAGTAACCAATTCTCTTTCTGAGTTAACTTCTGTCATGATATCTTCATTACCTTTTCTATCCATCCACGGTCTTCTCATCATTCTTCTATTAAATAAATAAATTTAAAAAAAAAACATCTCTGCAGTTTCCACGTAATTCCGTATTTCTCTACTAACTGTCCATGATTCGCTTCCGTACATCCGGACTGGCTTAATAGAACTCTTTAAGAACTCCTCTCCTCACCTCGACTTTATAGGCGCATTAATGTCACTATACTATAACCAACTGTAGAAAAGCAACATGTTTCCTTTTTTTTGATGCCTTACCAAAGTCGGTCTATTTGTGTCGGTCAGTGAACATAACTGCCACTTACTGCCCCTTGTCTTCTCTGGTTAAGATTTCTCCAGACACTAGTTGCCGTTCCTGGAAACTGTCAGTTGTCACATAGTCGGATTAAACGAGGACCTGGATTGATTGGTTTATAGCTGTGATCAACTCCTTGGCTAGATTTACGGCTGCTAAAACTAGCATTAGTTAGAATTATGGGTTGTCAGTTTGTTCAGTTAACAATTTCAGGATCTACATGGCTTTGAACAGTAAGACGTGGGTTTGGTTTCTTTTGGATAGAAGTTTAATGTTTTGATATATTTTTCTATAGTAATTCTTACTGAGATGTTAATTCATTACTTAATTCCTCCTCCTCCTCCTCCTCCTCCTCCTCCTCCTCCTCCTCCTCGTCCTCCTCTTCCTCCTCCTATTTTTCCTCCTCCTCCTCCTCCTCATCCCATCCTCTTCCGCTCCACTTCTTCTTCTCCTCCTCCATCCTTCCTCTTCCTCTTCTTCACCTCCTCCTCTCATCCTCGTCTTCCTCCTCCTCCTTCTTCTTCTTCTTCTTCTTCTTCTTCTTCTTCTTCTTCTTCTTCTTCTTCTTCTTCTTCTTCTTCTTCTTCTTCATCTTCTTCTGCTTCTGCTGCTGTTTCTGCTGCTGCTGCTGCCGCCGCTTCTTCTCGTTCTTGTTTTTATTTTTTAAAATTCTGTTGATGTTGCTGTTGTGTTTTTGTTTTTATTTTGGTTTCTCCCACCTGCTTTTTCTCCACCCACCCTTCTTCTTCTTCAATAAGCTCAAACTGACCACTGCTTTATGTAAATATTTTCAGATCAATTTTAAAAAGTCCGCCTCCTCACTGCAGTCAATCAAGTTGTGTGTGGTGTGAGAAACACACGCTTGTCTAGTGTCATTGTCACATTCCTTATTGCATATAGACCCCAGAAAGAGTTAATAACACGTATGGGTAGAGACAAGACAAAGAAAGAGTTAACGGCAGCCTAAGAATAGACTATATACTTGGATGGCCACTTGAAAAGAGCCTGCCAGACACATCCGGAGAAGACACATAGGGTCAGCTGATCTAACGCCCGTGTAAGAAGAAACCGATAGCCAGGGCAAGATGGGCGATGTCCATGGGAGTTGATGGGGGAAGTCTTCCTAGACGGACGCTGTGGACAGAAGATACAACAGGACAACGACGTAGACAGGACAACGACGTAGACAGGACAACGACGTAGACAGGACAACGACGTAGACAGGACAACGACGTAGTCAATGTTGGAAACATACGAGGGGGATTCACGGGAAAGCATGTTACAAGACAATGGACAGGACAACGACGTAGACAATGTTGGAAACATACGAGGGGGATTCACGGGAAAGCTTTACAAGTGTGATAGAAATTACAATAGCCATGCCATTGTCTTGTAACATGCCAATATTGTTGTTTAGGATGCCAAGAGTGTTAAGCACGTGATATCACGATACAGACGAACACGATGACGTAAGAACAGTTTAAAGATGGCTGCCCCACTTTTGAAAGGCATCAAAGAGGAGCAGCGTTCTGTTATCTGTTTTCTGATCAGTGAAGGGGTGAAACCTATAGAAACTCATCGGAGAATGAAGGTCCTGTATGGCGATGCATGCCTGTAAGTCCAGCAAGTGTATGAGTGGAGTAAGAAGTTTCAAAACGGCGTGACTTCTGTGACAGACTGTTCACGACCGGTTCAGCAACACCGAGAAGTAACCCCAGAGTCGAATTTTCTACGGACATCCGAGCATTTTATCGACGCTGGAGGGCTTGCATTGAACGCAGTGATGACTACATAAAAAAAATGATACATTTGTTCTTTACCTTCTCAGAATATATTCACACAAACAGGTTTTCATTTTTCCATTGAAGCCTCCTGGTAGCATGAATCGTGATAGTCGGTACAGTAGCCGACTGTATGAGGCGATCACTCCGCTGGAGAAGACTGAAATGACAATAAGACCTTTTAAACATATTCGTTTCTTTCATGGAGCTCATCATGGCAGAATGGATAAGAGCTGCCAGTCTTAAACCACCCGGTGTGTTGATGCCGAGGTAGCGGGTTCAACCCCTACACCGGTTAGTTGGACTAACATGTTAACTTCTCGTTTTTGTCTTGGGGCGTAATTTACACCTACCTCTGAAGTCAGAATGGATTGGCCTCATGGCGAGGAGGATCATTTGTAATAGGGAAAGCTAATTCACACACAAAAGCAGTCCAGTCCACTCTAGGTATTAGCACGTGTATGGACTAGGTTTGATTTCAAATCGAGCGAACACAAAAAGCTCTGTTCCCTATGATAAGAGAATGAGTCCACAGTCTACCCTCTTGGGAGGCAGTAGTTTATGTGTGCAACTCCCACATACAGAGTAACGGCTGCCAGGCCCGAGAGTGCCCGGGAGTCTCTGTGGCAAAGTGGTCAAGCCGTTTGACTCGTGCTCCGAAGGTTGCGGGTTCGATTCCGGGCCGCGTCCTTCGGTTTACGAGTTAAATGTTCCGGAGACTCCTGTGGGTCGTCGCTAAAAGCTACGGAGTCCGTGCTTTGTGCGACGCTTTCCGTGCTGCGGAAAGAGACCGAGCCATATGGGATAAAACCCGGTGCAATGAAGTCGACCCTGTCAAATTTTAAGCTACTTTTAGTTAGTTAGTCGAAAGATCATCCTCATTGCACATCGAACCATTCAGTCCATAAGTGCTAGGATCCCCTCCTCAGCAAATCCCGCAGCGTGTAGCGGCTAACGACGCCAGTTCTGTGTTGGTTTATCAATCTTCTTTGGCTTCCTGCGTAGTGTTCTTGTTTGGCCACCCCTCTTTTAATTTGCTATTCTCGCAGTCTGGCCATGGTTGTAGATTCACAGTCATCACTTGGTTCACGCAAGAGTCTTACTTCTCGAAGAGCATTCAGAATGTCAGCCTGGTCCATGGCGCGTCCGCCCTCCACAGTAGCCTCACCTGCGAGCTTGTCAGCCCGCTCATTTCCTTGTACTCCCGCATGCCCTGGCACGAAGATGAAACTAATCTTTGTCAGCCGAGACCGCTCCAGAGGTAGCAACCATTCTCTTCGGATCGACCCCTCCTCTATCCTCTTGATCATGTTCATTGAGTCGCTAAGGAAACATGCCCTAGTGAATGTCTGTGTCTCGAGCCATGTTATTGCTTTACTTACTGCCATGACTTCCATAGTCAGGCTACTTGTGGTTTCAGTGAAAACACCAGAGTCCTCCTTCACAATTCTCCCTCCGGCCCGAGCTGTAAAGGCCCATGAGCTTCTCACATGTCGGACGACTGACCCATCTGTGTAGATGACCGCATCACCGTCTAGCGAATTCTCGAAAATCAACGCTTGTACTTCAGCCTCCACAGCAGCCGGATTTTCTTGTCTGCATTTTCTATCTAGTTGGATGCAAACTGAAAAGGATGTGCAGAAATCTGTTGACACTTGCATCCACTCCTCGCCAGGTTCTAAGTCCTCAAGTGAACACACCTGTTGAAGAATGTCTTCGGCTTGACTCATCCACGACCGTCCTCTTTTTAACCTGCTGCCCTTCACCTTCATAATTTCACTATGCAGTGGATGTTGTGTGTTTGCGTTAACTCTGAGGTAGGCGCGTGCCCTGCAAACTTGTATTCTGTCTTCAATGGTTGGAAAATCAAGAAGGTAGCGCATCGCCCTGCATGCTGTATCTCTTGTACATCCAAGAATAATGAGCGTAGCTTCATTCTGTATCCTTTCCATCCTTTCCATCTGCTTACGGCTGAGAGTCAGGATTGCCATTGCATACTCCAAAACAGTCATGACCAGCCCCTCGTACAGAAGACATAGATGGCGCTGCTCACAGTTTGCTGCCGCCATCACCCGCATCGCAGCCAAACCCCGCTTGGCCTTTGTTATCACCTGGTCTATGTGCTCGTTATAAGCAAGGCTTCGATCAAAAGTGTATGAGGACATCTCTGCACAAGTTTGTGTTGTGCGAGATTAATAAATGTCTTCCCTGATTTATTTCTAGCTCACCTAATCCCGCTAACTCGCACATCTAGATCTTCCTGCGTGGTTTACTTAGTTTGTTAGCCATCGTTCTTTTCTGTTATAGGCTACATGGCTACTTCTTATTCTCTTTTAACTCTTATTCTATTTTATCTCGTATTCTCTAATAACTCTTATTCTCTTGAGTTGTGTTGAGTCAAGAACCGACATAACAGTACTCTGGACTTTCCTATACGTGCTCCGTCTTCATCTTCAACAGCCAGTGAGGAGTCCGAATTCTATAGGAAGGGAAAAACTACTTCCCAAGCAGGCTGGGGAGTTACCGGCCAAGGAAAGAAACACGATCAAACATAGAGAATCTGCTTATGATTTTTAAGAGGGGCCCAGAATAGACTAGAAACAATAAGACAATATCGTTGAATTTAAGAAAGAGAGTACTGAAATGTTACATAGAACCTGTCTTGTTGTATGGCAGCGAATCATGGAACGTGAACGAACAGATTAAGAAGTGCTTGGAGACATGGGGATGTGATTTCTGAGGCGAACGTTGGCGAACACCTCGGACTGACACAGCAACTGATGGCGAACACCTCGGACTGACACAGCAACTGATGGCGAGTGCCCGGAAACTGCTAATGAGAGTTGAACATTGTATAGACATATAAGGAAGAGAAAAACAGTGATAGTTAATCGTGTGATGAGCAGAGAGACATGGGAGAAGATCGTGATGACTGGACAGATCGGAGGTAGGAGAGGCAAGGAGAGACCGAGAGAAGTGATGCGGGATGGACAGAGACAATGGCACGGAGGAGTGCCATCAATAGGATTAATCCTGGACATCAGGGACCCTGACTTGTGGAGATGCACGAAACCCTGTCAGCAGTGAACCTGATGGTGATGATAGTGATGGGCCAGATGCTTTGTTTATCTTCTTCTTCCTTCGCCCGTTATTCCTCATTAGCGCAAAGGCTATAACGAACACACTCTACGCCTACAATTGGCTATCCCATTCATCTACGCCCATGTCCTTCACATATTATTACTTTATGTTTCTACTTATCTTTTGAGTGTGTTTTAAAGTCGTTCTCAGTTTCGTTGTACCGTTGATTCCAGACAAAAGTCTTTCTGTTTGTACTGTTCTCAGGTGTTCTCAATGTATGTCCTAACCAGCGCCTTAGTTACCTCCTCACACCTTGGGTCACTGGTATTTGACTAGTTTTCTCCATGAGCTCTACACTGGTGATTCTGTCGTACGATTGTATTCCTTCTATTTGCTCAGACACAATGTAATGAATATTTGTAGTTTATTAGTAATGGTTTTAGTTGTTCTTCATGTTTCTGACCCAATTAGAAGTGCCGAATTCACGTTAGAATTGAATATGGTGAGATCGAATTATGTCCCGTATTCCATAGTTGTGGGTTCACGTGGATGTAAGACCTGGCTAATGTCTTGTGTTCCATAGTTGTGGGTTCACGTGGATGTAAGACCTGGCTAATATCCCTTATCCCATAGTTGTGGGTTCACGTGGATGTAGGGCCTGGCTAATGTCCCGTATCTCATAGTAGGGGGTTTACGTGGATGTAAGACCTGGCTAATGAACACACCATTTGTTTAGGGGTGATCAGCTGGTCATGCGTCAAAGTACACCTTTTCATGCAGCGAGGCAGTGTCCTTATATGGAGGTGACAGGTTCGAATCCCGGTCGACAACTATAGCTTTCAATTTGTATGTTGTATAGTGCGCTCTCTAGTCCCTACTTCTTTCTTCTGCTTCTGTAAACGCCAAAAAAAATACAAGTGTATTTATTTGTGAATTGAACATTCTAAATTTGGTGCTAAGTTTAGTTTCTTGCTCAACGTTTAATGTGAAAACGTGGTAGTTAGCTATGGAGGAGGAACGATGTCAAGGTTGTTTCAGGCAACAAATTTCATCACATCGATCATTCGATAACAGGTTATGGGAGGCATTTAAGAACTTTTACTGCAGGTAACACGACATTTCAATATTACTTGATACAATCTTTGATGTCAATCCGGCCAGGTCTTTCAGAATTGAACGGACATAAATGGGACTTGAAACAGTGAAGTGTATAAAATTGTCGATTAAAATTATGTCATATTTTTAACTGTCTATTAACTGTGTAGCAGAGGGGAGGTAATGGGGTTTCGATATTGTGTAACATTATGTAATCAACCTTGAAATTTTTTGTGGGTTGTCGTCCCTAGCTAAATGTTACATGGTCGTCTTTGTATTTCCGAGTTATCGTATTTACAGAATCACATTAGTTCTCAAACGATAATGTCCCGTGCACTAAATTGTTTAATATTATTTTAAAATTCGGTGGAGAGTATGATCACAGAAGATGGCAGAATAGACAGAGACATATAAATCAGGTGTCAAAAAGCAACCTTGCTTATATATCAACACTTTGCATCATCATCATCATCATCATCATCATCATCATCATCATCATCATCATCATCATCATCATCATCATCATCATCATCATCGTTATCTTCATCATCATCATCGTCATCACCATCACCATCACCACCATCATCATCATCATCATCATCATCATCATCATCATCATCATCGTCGTCGTGGTAGTCATCACCACCACCATCATCATCATCATCACCATCATTATCATCATCATCATCATCATCATCATCATCAACGTCGTCATCATCATCATCATCATCATCATCATCATCGTCGTCGTCGTCGTGGTAGTCATCACCACCACCATCATCATCATCATCACCATCATTATCATCATCATCATCATCATCATCATCATCATCGTCATCGTCATCATCGTCATTATCATCATCATCGTCATCGTCATCATCGCCATCGTCATCATCATCATCATCATCATCATCATCATCATCATTATCGGCATCACTTGTAATAGGGAAAGCTAATCCACACGCACAAATTTTGTCCAGTGCTGCCATAAAAAGTGTGTATGGACTACGCTTGAGTTCATAGCTAGCAAGCCAAAACACTAATATTGTCCTCAGGTATTCTCAGTGTATGTTCTCCTAACTCCAAAGTCTTTTCTTCATCTTTAATAAATAAAACGACCATACACACGCTGTTTATTGTTCTGTAACAAATAAAATACCCACCACTGTCTACGCTGTTTGTTGTGCTCTAACAAATAAAACATTCATCCACTGCTACGCTGTTTGTTCTCTTACAATAAAACGACCATAGACACGCTGTTTATTGTTCTGTAACAAATAAAATACCCACCACTGTCTACGCTGTTTGTTCTCTTACAATAAAACGACCATAGACACGCTGTTTATTGTTCTGTAACAAATAAAATACCCACCACTGTCTACGCTGTTTGTTCTCTTACAATAAAACGACCCACCCCACTGCCAGGATGTGTTCTTTAACAAATACCCATCCTCTGCTATGCTGTTAGTTCTCTAACAAATAAAACGATCCACCCTGTCACGGAGTGGTATATATATGTCTCCCTGCGTCGTCTAGGGTTGTACGATGATGACCTTGAGTATCTCTCGGAGTTATCACCAATACCCGTGAGTCGGCACACTGCATCCAAACCTCCACATCAACACCAAAGGACGGCACTCAATAACAAGCCATGGGCACGATGATATGATGCACTTTATTGTGTTCTGTGTTTCTCACGGATACAAGCAGACTATCCAGCCGGCAGCCCTCAGGCAAGATACACCCTTCACAAGAAGAAATCGGCTCCCGCCACAAACCTCCTTATCACGCTGCCCCGGGGACAGTGTTGTGTCTCATACCTTCTAGTGTGTGTGAGTGGAGACTGGTGCTAAAAACCACCGGCCGTCAAGCCATCACAATCGCCCAGCATGGTCGGTCGGTGTTTGAGACTAAGTGGCCATGCCAGGATGGATCAGCACCTGCGATCGATGTCCGGCGGTTGAGAAATGTTGTGGCTAATGGTGACTGTGTCCGCCTGAGTGAGCTACTGTTGTCAGTCGATGAGGGTGTAAAGCGTTCTAGTGGATCGTCTGTACTGATGTGAGAGTAAAGCTGAGAGACGTCGATGAGGGTGTAAAGCGTTCTAGTGGATCGTCTGTACTGATGTGAGAGTAAAGCTGAGAGACGTCGATGAGGGTGTAAAGCGTTCTAGTGGATCGTCTGTACTGATGTGAGAGTAAAGCTGAGAGACGTCTGTTCTGTGTGAAGGTTGTAAACGAGGTGTGTCTAAGTGACAATCGCGTTGTTAATCAACGCGACTTGATGACGTAGCACTTGTACATTTGTGATGCTACGTCGTGCTTCTACTGACTCTATTTGTGTTCACTGATGTGTGTGCACATCAGTTCACTCTCTAGACGCCTGTCATATGGTATATGACACACCCTACTGTCCACGCTGTTTATTATCCAAGAAATACGACCAACTCTACTGTTCTCGCTGTTTATTCTCTAACAAATACAACGACCCACCCAACCGTCAAGCTGATTGTTCTCTATCAAATAAATCGACCCACTCCACAGTCACCATGTTTATTGTTCTCTAACAAATAAATCGACCCACTCCACAGTCACCATGTTTATTGTTCTCTAACAAACACAACACCCATCCCCTGCCACGTTGTTCATTCTCAAACAGCTGAAACACAAACACCCCATAAAATAATGTGATCCCTTAGTAATGTAAACACAGAAGCCACAAACAATATGCTGCACGACTTGTTGCCTGCCATATTTGCTGCATCTCGTCAGTTGCCACCTGCATGAGTTATATACCATATGAAGTGAATAAATGAAAAATACTTTAGCTGAAACAATTAAAACACATAGTCACGGGTATTATTCAATAAAATGGCTCTTTCACGATGTCATAGTGTATCCCTTTTTATTGTTGATTTCAGTATTACACATACAGAACTCAGAGCCGTCTTTGTGTACAGTGGACTCATACAAAGACACAATATAAATAATTCTTTTACAGCGCTCAAACATGGACGCATCTACTCTTTACTGAAACATACTCACGCTTCCATTCTGTGAATGAACTCACACATACACATATTAATCCTTATTTACATAGATATGTACACACATACACACAAACACACACACATACATATACATAATACATGGACATAAATTCAAAACAATACATTTCCTTAGTGAATTCAAACACAGTAGCCCCTAACAATATGTTGCAGTATTTATTGCCTGGCATATTTCGCTGCATCTCGTCGTGTACATACCACAGAGTTATATATCATATGTAGTGAATACATGAATAACACTAATGCTGAAACAATTAAAACACATAGTCACAGGTAATGTTCCAATGTTCGAATAATTATAATTTCTTATCCCCAAGATAATTTCAAATTTAACATTAATTTAATACTAATTTAGCCCACATATAGTGAGGCGTTACCAATTAGGCGCTTCCAGTCGATTTTATGCAAACTCAGACGGTTAGTGTTAAATTTGAAATGTTCAGCCGTTGAAAACACAATGTCAAACAACAGACAATAAAAACAAATTAGCAGCCAAAAGAAGCTGGAGACGATTGCGAAGTCCTGTAAAGGATATGTACTTACTTCTTTAAAATGTCAAAATTCGCAGAGTAGCCCAAATAGGCTGCTGCTCAGGTTACATTTGAAAATAAGACAAAATTCCCACAAAAATATGTTTGGACAGTCTTATGCTCCTGATAATGAACATACCCCCCCCCCCCCTAATGGAGATTGTAACAGGGTTTAAAAGACAAGAAAATTGACTTTATTGCACCAAATTATACGCTGGGCACCAGGTTGTCCCTTCAAAATCATCGCACAAAGCACGAAATCCGTAGCTCCAGCGACGACCGCAGAAGTCTCCGAGAAAATTGCACTCCTTAAACGAACGACGTGGCCCGGAATCGAACCCACACACTTCGGAACGCGAGGCAGGCGGTGTAAGCACTGCGCCACGGAGACAGCCAGCCAAGCAAAGATGATGTACGGACAGCCTTGTCTTGCTGATAATGGCAATGGCTAAAATAAATATGTCAACGATACATTTCAATGGAGAGAGATTACAGAAAGTGAGCAGTTGTGAATATCTGGGTACACTGCTGATAGAAATGTCATGACACTGGTCAGTTGTGAATATCTGGGTACACTGCTGATAGAAATGTGATGACACTGGTAAGTTGTGAATATCTGGGTACACTGCTGATAGAAATGTGATGACACTGGTCAGTTGTGAATATCTGGGTACACTGCTGATAGAAATGTGATGACACTGGTCAGTTGTGAATATCTGGGTACACTGCTGATAGAAATGTGATGACACTGGTCAGTTGTGAATATCTGGGTACACTACTGATAGAAATGTGATGACACTGGTCAGTTGTGAATATCTGGGTACACTGCTGATAGAAATGTGATGACACTGGTCAGTTGTGAATATCTGGGTACACTACTGATAGAAATGTGATGACACTGGTCAGTTGTGAATATCTGGGTACACTACTGATAGAAATGTGATGACACTGGTCAGTTGTGAATATCTGGGTACACTACTGATAGAAATGTGATGACACTGGTCAGTTGTGAATATCTGGGTACACTGCTGATAGACATGTGATGACACTGGTCAATTGTGAATATCTGGGTACACTGCTGATAGAAATGTGATGACACTGGTCAGTTGTGAATATCTGGGTACACTGCTGATAGAAATGTGATGACACTGGTCAGTTGTGAATATCTGGGTACACTGCTGATAGAAATGTGATGACACTGGTCAGTTGGACTACAATTTTACTTCTTGTTCTTCTCTTCATCATCAGGTGCAATGCCGACTGACGTAGGCGTTCATGACTCCCCACAGATCTTCTTCTTTGGTTTTTTTAATCAAATCTACCGTTGGTATTCCTCCATGCCACCCTCGCAATCCATCCAACATAATTTCTCTTGGTCTGCCTCTGCCTCTCTTCCCCTCGATCTTTCCACATGTCACGATGTTCTCCAATGCCTCTCTTCTCATCACATGACTAAAATGTTGTTTGCCTCTTTCTTATTGTTGTATATAATGTTCTAGTTTCATTAGCCTCTTTCCGGCACTCGTTTTTTAGTTACTTTGGCAGTCATGGGGACGTAAATTACAAGTACCTCTGAAGTCGGAGTGAGTTCTTCTGATGACGTGCGACACTGGTAATAGGGAAAACTATTCTTCAGGAAACAATCAATCCAGTGCACTAGAAATAGTAGCACGTATATGGAGTACGCTTGAGTTCAAAGCAGCAGCAAAAAAAAAAAAAAAAAACATTGCAGTGCAAGATGAAAAGAAATAAAGATCTGTATGGACTGCAACTGACAGCTTCCTCCATAATAATTTTTTCCAGCCATTCGTGACTGTTTACGTGCTCAAAACATTTGTTGTCGTTAATGTTGTTGTTGCTGTTGTTGTTGTTGTTGTTGTTGTTGTTGTTGTTGTTGTTGTTGTTGTTGGTGTTGTTGTTGTTGTTGTTGCTTTAATGATCAATCCAGTAGTGAGTTTTGTTGGGTAGACATCTTGGTTCCCTTAGTTTAATTTAGTTTAATCCAAGGATCAACATCACGGCACACAGATGTATCCCATAAGCGCCCCGTTCTACTCCTAACTCAAACCTGGGTTCGGAGAAACTCAGCTCAGTGCACGAACTCCGTAGCACAGGCGAGGATCGTCTAATACTTTGGATAGATTTTTAACTATCTCGGAGTTACCAGTATGTGGGTAAGAGCGCTGGTTTTTAAACTGCCGGTGTGCTGATGGTGAGGTAGCGGCTCCAATTCCTACACCCGAGAGTTGGATTAAAGTGCTTACTTCTCGTCCTTGACTTTAGGACGTAAATTATAAGTACCTCTGAAGTCGGAGTGGGTTCACCTGATGGCGCGGGACACTGGTAATAGGCAGCAAGCTAATCCCCACACAAACATCAGTCCAGTATACTAGAAATGGTATCATGTGTATGGACTACGCTTGAGTTCAAAGCGAGCCAGCGCAATAAGGTATTCCACAGACTGGTTAAACGTTAGTTACATATCCTCTATAGGACGTCGCAGTCAACCCAAACATTATTTGGCTGTTTGTGATTGATTCCTGGGCAAGATTATTTTCGGTAGTTTGCCTTTGCTTTCTCAACGCCCGGCACTCATACCATTGTATGAGAACCAACGCATGCAGTCTGCTTCCAAATCGCCCGGTGCTGTGTTTCGAACGCGGTATGCGAGATTACGAATGGCATTCGTAACATGTTCGCCACAGACCCGACTGGTATCCAGCAATTAACAGCGCTCTACCAGTTCATGTGGCATGCGGGATGTATGCGGCCCGAAGGATTTCCAACTCGTGGTTAATTACTCTGCTCTAAAGCTATCGTATTGCTGACTTATACAAGAATCAAACGATTTGTTTCGTGTAGTAGTAACAGTAACCTCGGATAATTTGTTATGATTTACTTTTCCATGTAACTTTCACATTCCTGGGGCTTGGCCGTCTGTTTAGTGTATCGGAGCGGTCGCTAACAACCCCCGCTACACTGTAGAAAGCGGAAGACAGTTTCTTCCGGAAGCAGCACCTGAAGACGTCTGCGAAACTTTGTCGAAACCTTGGATTCATGAAACAGTAGGTAATTGGGTGTATACACGAGGACAAGTACGACAGAAGCAGTATAATCGTCTTCAGCAATGGCGTGATGTTCTCCCTGGCGCTGGGGTAGTTCAAAACTGTCCAGGAATTCATGACAAACACAGGGCTCCAGCAAATAAAATACTCCAAAACCACAACACAAAGCATCTTGACCACCCGCTTTTTGTTGGCTAAGACTCGGCAGTTGTAGGCTGGGCGTAGGACTTGCAGCTGGCATTTGGCGCTGGTTGATTCGGTGGAGATGCTTCTGGTGACCTGCTTCCTTGGAATCAAGGGTGACCTGTTCTGGGTTGATGTGTAGCCGTTGTGTTTCTCTGCGACATCTCTTCGCGAGCCTTGTTCTAATGACAGAAAAAACCATCCAATAGTTAGTCCATGTAGAACATTATATCACTCACCGACATCTCTTCGCGAGCCTTGTTCTAATGAAAGAAAAAAATAATCCAATAGTTAGTTCATGTAGAACATTATATCACTCACCGACATCTCTTCGCGAGCCTTGTTCTAATGAAACAAAAAAATCCAGCAGTTAGTCCATGTAGAACATTTTAACACTCACCGATTGTGTTTGCTCGCTTTGTGCTCGAGAGTAGTGTATGCTTGACTGACTTTTGTATGTGGATTAGTTTTCCCCATTACCAATGTCCCTGGCCATCAGGCAAACCCACTCCGGCTTCTGAGATACTCGCAATTTTCGTCCCCAATTCAAGGTCGAGAAGTCAAAATATTAGTCCAACTGGCCGGTGTATGGGTTGAACTAGCTACTTCGTCATCAGTACACCGGAAGTATAAGAGCTAGCGCTGTTATCCATTCGGCCACGCTGACCTCCACTCACTATAAGTCAAAGGGAACGTCGTGGTTGGACGCTATCCTGTTGACCCGGTGGTTATGGGTTCGAATTCGGGTGGGGTGGGATGGTTACAATGGACTGGACTGACAGGTGGACCCAGACTACATTGTGTATCAGGAAATGGCTCGGCAGGTGAAAGCGACAAGCGTGATGCAGGCCACGTCACTCACAGAGTGCCGAGTGGTCAAGTAGGTTGAGCACCACAGTTGCACTACACCTTAGGACGCGTGAAAGGGCATTTACTTACTTTACACACACACACACACACACACACACACACACAAACACACACACACACAAACACACACACACGCGCGCTAGCACGCACAAACGCACACAACACACACATACGCACACTCATGAGGGGAAGTCGTTAAGTAACATACACTTTATTATAAAGTCCTTGGAAGAGCGTGGACAGCGGAAAATCTTATTTCAGGACACAAATTGGCCATTACGCAATACACTACATAAGTGCCGTGTAGGTCAAGGAATTTTCGCATCGAAAATGGCTGCTGTACTATCGACTTATATTGTGGAACATCGAGGAGTCATACGTTTTGTATTGTCAGAGAGTGTGAAACCTTGTGAAAGCTACGGGAAAATAATAGTTCAGTATGGAGAAAGTTGTTTGAGGCAGGAGAAAGTGTATGATTGGGTAGAAAGGTGGAGTGGATATATCCGTTGTCACCGGTTAAGAACACATTCAAACAGCAAGAATTCGATGGGAAAGTCAAGATGACCATCTTTTGGGATATAAAGCGCCATATATCGGTTCTTTTCCAGGAAGGGGCTGAAACCGTAACTAGTGTTCGAGACCGTTACATGCTTGTGAACAAAGTCCGTGAAACGACAGGGACTTCTCCCAAAAGGAGTATTATTGCTGCACGACAACGCCCGCTCTCCTACGGCTGCGCGTGTAATGGATACATTTTGTGCTCTGAAACTTGAGGTCTCGAAACATCCAGCATACATATTAATCTTGGAGTCATCGGACATCAACATGTTTGGACTCTTGAAAAAAAAAAAAACACCTGCGGGGTCAGAGGTTTGGAGATGATACGAGGTAATGAAGGCGGAGCAAAATGCATCAAGGCCACACTCAAAAACTTGTCCTTATATGTCATCAACATGCTAGTGGACAAGTGGACAAAGTGTGTTGCCAGACTAGGGAACTATGTTGAGAAATAACATACACGACATTTCTGATTCACATTAATGCCAAAAAGGTATTTGTCTAATTCCTGTTAATTCTCCCCCGATGTGTCTCCACCTTGCCGTGTTGGGGGAGCTTGAGTGTCCCACTGACCCCAAGCGCTATGCCGATGGATATTAACTACATATTGGGCAGCTCTTGGGATAGGGACCAGACTAAGAGAGACACAACCTGCTGCTCTGCAGGTAGACTGAGGATAGCAGTCTAAATCAGGCAAACGATGCCAATAATTTCAGTGCGGACATAACCTCTAAGGCTCCCAGCCGAGGTGTATGGCTGAACGTCTGTTAGCCATAAACCCTCGGAAGTGAGAGCCTCGCCGATACAAACCTACATCAAAATTGAGGTGAGGTGCTGAGCACGCTACATGCTTGGCGCAGATACTAGTTCGATGGCTCTTAGCTGGGGGATATGAGAGATCCCTGGAGGTAAGGTGCTGAGCCGCCAGCACATGTAGCCTACCTCGTGAGCGAGTACTAAAGGTGGAATAGAAGGGCAGAATGTTAGACGGGCCTGCGTGCCCAATTCTTAACACTTTGAAAATAAAGTTTGTTCGTTCGTTCGTTCGTTCGTTCGTTCCATAGATAGTCTGTAACCGTACTCATGGAGTGAGTGTAGTCAAAGGTGGAAAATTGTCTCGTTGACACGAAATGGAACGCCTGGCTTGCGAATCCATTGCGTGGCAGCCCGAAGCAAAAGCTTGCTGTGTGGAAGTCGAAATAAGAGTCTAACTTGTCTTGAAACCCGAGGAAGGCTAACCTCATTAAAAATGCCCGCTGAAGTCGGAAGTGCCAGCCTACGGGCGGCAAAATAAAAATGGCACTACGCAATTACGTCCGAGTGAAATGTCTTTCGTGAATGGAAAAGCTCTAACTAGTCTTCCCTCGTGTTAGGAACAACTACCTAGTTTCCGAATGCCGCTCTTGTTCGGAACAGCTCTGACTAGGTAGTTTTCCGAATGTCCGACGTGTCTGGAACAGTTCTGACGGACACAACGACAAGCACATGTCCGAAAAACTCGCTGAGTGGATACTAACTGCAGACCAGTCTGGTTTGTGCGGGAACGGCCCGGGGCGAACGAAATGCCCAATATATTGAAGTGAGGAATTAAAGCAGCCATGAGCAGGACGTGACGATTCCCTCGGTGAGCCCAGCACCAGGGCGCTATGTGCCGGCCCTGCAATTATGGAAGCCACATTGGATGGCGGAAAATGCCATGGACTGTCCCTGCCTTCCTTTGAGGGACGACCGTTGTCTTCGTCCCTTCAAACTTGGCCAGCTGGGTTGTGGACGGTACCGCAAAAGTGAGAGTCTCCCAGAAATGCTACCTGGTCAAAAAAAGCACGCTAAAGCCGGATGTGTTTGCCTACGGGTTTCGGCCCAAGGGCGCATAACAGACACACCGCATTCACATCTGAAAAGACACTCCGGATGAACGCAAAGAAGAAGAAGAAGATTCCTGTTAATTAATAACTTCCCCATGTATAGTTATATCTATATCTAAATCTACGTGTATATCTTTATCTACTTCTATATCTACATCTACATCTGCATCTTAATTTATATCTACATCTACACATATATCTATATCTTTTCCTATATCAACATATATATATATCTATACCTATAACTACATCTACAGCTACGTCTCTGTCTTTACCTACATTTATATCTATACTTGTATCTACATTTATATCTACATTTATATCTACATCTATATCTAAATCTATATCTACATCTATAACTATATCTATATCTAAATCTATATCTACATCTATATCTATATCTTTATTTAAATCTATATCTACATCTGTATCTAAATGTATCTCTACATCTACATCTACATCTATATCTATATTTATATATACATCTATATCTGCATCTTATCTACATTCATATATACATCTTAATCTACATCTATATCTACATATATACATATCTACATCTATATCTATATTAAATTTTCACGTCTCGACGAGATGATAATTACACATTGATTTTACAGTCTTTAACCGAATGAGAAATACTGTGTCTGTTTTCGTTAGAGGGCGCAAAGAGAGGCAACAAATTGCACCTTTCTGCTCGTAGATAAAGCAAGGAAAACAAGCTGGTTTTAATGTAGAGCAAGTGCAAGGTAACGATAAGATGCATACGATAAACTGTGGCTCTAGAATATTTACGGGGGACTTAATTAAAAAGAATGTCGCTGTATTTTCTTTCCTGCATTATGTGGAACCGCTGTATGTCCTTGTTATTCAATTTGTATCTCCCTCCGCCGTATGTTAAATTGCTGTATCACCTTGTTATTCATACTTCTTCTTTTCTGTGCCTTATGTTAAACAGCCGTGCCTCCCTATTATTCATACTTCTTCTGTGCCTTATGTTAAGCCGCTGTATCTCCCTGGTATTCATACTTCTTCTTTGCCTTATGTTAAAACGCTGTATCACCTTGTTATTCATACTTCTTCTTTGCCTTATGTTAAACCGCTGTATCACCTTGTTATTCATACTTCTTCTTTTCTTTGGCTTATGTTAAACCGCCGTGCCTCCCTATTATTCATACTTCTTCTTTGCCTTATGTTAAACCGCTGTATCTCCGTGTTATTCATACTATAGAGTGTATTTTTAATGACTGTGAAGTGTTTGAAAATATTGCCGGTCCACGTTTTTTATTCACCCTTTGTAAAGTTCATGCAACATAATTGATAAATACAAAACTTGGACCGGCAATAGTTTCAAACACTGCACAAGCATTAAAAATACACCCTGTACTCCCATGTCTTATGCTGAACAGCTGTATCATTCTCTCACTCACAGTTTGTCTGTCTGTCGTTCTCACTGTGTCTCTCTTTCACCATCACTCACTCTCTGACTGCCTCACTCTCTCAGCGAGTGAGTGAAAGACATCAAGACACAGAAGCTGACCAGTACTCCACCTGATAATGGACTTCCATTGCTGGGCTCGTAGCTGGACGTGATGCTGACCTCAGACCACAGGTCCTTGGAGATACGGCCATAGGAGTAGACCATGAGAAACAGCGGCAGGACCAGGAGGAGCACGTCCAGCACAAGCATGTACATGGACTCCCACATGTGGCTGGGCCAGATCTCCCTGCCAGAGAACATGGGCGTGCGGTTATAAGCATGTGTACACACACTTACACAGACATGTTTACACACACACATATACACATATGTACATACACACATATATACAGACATGTACACACACACACACACACACACACACACAGACACACACACACACACACACACAGAGACACACATATAGATACAGAAATAAACGATACCACACATACATCACAAACACACGCGTATGCACACACAGGCAGGCGGAAGGAGGGAGAACGAGAGTGAGGGAGTAAAAGAGGGGGGAAAAGGAGTCATGGATGGGTAGATGTATGAATAAATGGATGTATGAATTAATGTATTGATAAATGGATGGATGGATGGATGGATGGATGGATGGATGGATGGATGGATGGATGGAAGGAAGGATGGATGAATGCATGGGTGGATGGATGGGTTGGATGGTTTTGTGGGTGGATGAGTAAATGAATGAAAGAATGATTGGATGAATGGAGGGTTGGATGGATGGATGGAAAGATAGGTAGATAGGTAGGTAGGTAAGTAGACAGACAGACGGGCGGACAGACATCTATTCAATCTAAGACATACATAAAACATAGGAACAAGCATACAGACAGACACGTAGAGAGCCAAGCAAATATGAAGAAAAGCTGATTGAAAGGCATTCAGATGCTTGCTTGCTTGCTTGCGTTCGTTAGCTTAAGCTCCAACGCGAAGTCCTGTATGTCGGATGAAGTCATCCTGTTGTCCAACATCAGTGTGATGTCAGACAGGACCTGAAGTTTGCGTGAGTATCCGTTGTCCCATGTCTGGCTTATTGGTGTGCAGACTGGTGGTTCCTCGCCGTACAGGCAGACACTCTCCGACTTCGGAGGAATCGGCGATCCTATTGACTTCAGCCAGGACCCCGAAGGGACCTGTTGCCCAGGACGCTCGACGAGGACGCGTCAATAGGTCTTGGCCAGTATAGAACCTGGCCCTGGTGCCTTGGAAACACCTCTGCGTCCCGGCATTCAGATGACCAAACAGAAAACGAGACAGACAGATTGACATGGGAACAAACATACATTTCTTAACATGCACATACGTACACACACACGCATACATATATGAAAGACCGACACTCAGGCAGACACAAACCAAAGAGACAGACAGGCGTGTTTACAAACCTTACAGACAGTCAGACATGCAGACAGACAGGTGTGTTTACAAACCTTACAGACAGTCAGACATGCAGACAGACAGGCGTGTTTATAAACCTTACAGACAGTCAGACATGCAGACAGACAGGCGTGTTTATAAACCTTACAGACAGTCAGACATGCAGACAGACAGGCGTGTTTACAAACCTTACAGACAGTCAGACATGCAGACAGACAGGCGTGTTTACAAACCTTACAGACAGTCAGACATGCAGCCAGACAGGCGTGTTTATAAACCTTACAGACACGCAGACAGTCAGGCAGTCAAACATGCAGACAGACAGAAGTGTGTACAAACCTGACAGGCAGTCAAACATGCAGACAGACAGAAGTGTCTACAAACCTGACAGGCAGTCAAACATGCAGACAGACAGAAGTGCCTACAAACCTGTCAGACAGTCAAACATGCAGACAGACAGAAGTGCCTACAAACCTGTCAGACAGTCAAACATGCAGACAGACAGAAGTGTCTACAAACCTGACAGACAGTCAGACATGCAGACAGACAGAAGTGTATACAAACCTTACAGACAGTCAGACATGCAGACAGATATAGGGACTGACCAACTATAGTTGGTTTGAATATAGCATACACGCATCGAATCGTCGCCGGTACAACGAAGCTCGTGCACTGAGCAGGAAAGTTCCTAATATGACTCACTTTAGAGACTATAGAATTACTAAAGGATGTTTTCAGGTGTGGCGTAGGTAATCAATCAATCAATCAATCAATCAATCAATCAATCAATCAATCAATCAACCACCCAACCAACCAGCCAATCAACCAATCAATCAATCAATCAATAGTTCAATTATTATATCAACCAATCAATCAACACATTAATCGATCAATAATTAATCAATCCATCAATCAGCCTAGTAATAAATTTATCCATCACTCCACCAATTAATCAATCAATTAATCTATCCATCCATCCATCAATCAATCAATAAATCAATCAATCCATAAATCTAGCTATCAAAAGATACATCAACCAATCATTATATCAATCAATTGACCAATCAATCAATCAATCATTAGATCAATCCATCAATCAACTAATCCATCATTCCATCAATCAGTCAAGCGTTAAATCAATCACACAATCAATCAATCAATCAATTAATTTATCATGCAATCAATCAACAGACAATCTTTCAATGAACGAACAGATCCGTCTATTGATTGTCCTCTGCAGGACGCCACGATCAAACCCAGGCTGATTTTCTAGACAATTTAACGTTCAGTAGCTTGCCATTGCTCTGTGAACGAGACTCCAACTTCTGACCGGTGTGTGAAATGGACCCACTACACCGCTATCAGCGGACAGGAGGGTTAAGCGAGAGCCCAGTAAACATCTCAGTATTTCCTTATCTACTATCTAGCGGAACCACAGCCAAGGAAACAGGCTTGTTAGAGACAGCGGGGAAAGAAGACTGTTGAGCTTGACTCTAGTCCGACTTTGTGAAGACACATGAAGGGTTTAGCATAGGTGGGAGAGCAAGCACAATTTAAATACCACTACTTTTATCGTTTCCTTACCGGAGAGAGGGACGCAAGCCTCTCGCTCTGGGAGATTTGTTCGCAACAGGCGTGCAACATCTCCGGCGGGCCGATTCTCGCTAGTCGCCGGGTCCGCAGTGTCAGGCGGGGAGTCTGACGGTAGTACACGCTTTTATGGGTCCAGACATTTACGGAGACAGATGTACACGCTCATATCGGTCCAGACACTTGGTGTAAGGCTCTCAGCTGAGGGATATGGCTGAACGTCCCTCGGATGTGAGGGCCTGACCGCTACTCGCACCCTGCTCCTGGAGGTTTGATGCTGATCCGCCAGCATCTTCAGCCTACCTTGTTCCAGAAGTACTGGTTATCCTTTCCTCTGGAGAAAACAAGGGAAGGCCGAGAGAGGGATCATGTTGCAAGGGCAACACATGGTCTCTTAATCCAAGCCCAGGCATTGAGCCATGGAATTCTGGCCTAATTCCAGTCCACATACTTTCGTCGTGTAAAGACGGCAAGGTGCCACTCATTTTCTCTGATTATCAATGCATGAATGGATGAGTGACTAAATGAATGAATGAATCAGTTAAACAACCAACCAACCAACCAACCAACTAATCAACCAACGAATCTGCCATTCAATCAATCAACCAAGCAGATTGCCATCTTCCTTTCTCTGTTCAGTGATATTTTATAACCTTATCTGTCTGACTGTTGAAGTCGTACACTACCGGAACGTGTTGAGATTTCTACGCTTGTTGGCAGTACAAGACGAATATCATTATCATGTGGCTGAGCGGTAATTTTTCGTCATCTGAAACGATCACCCAAGTAGTGGTCTAAACGTCTGTTTTTGTCTCGATTATGTCATGTAGCCACTTGGATATTTATCTCTCTGTCTTTCACTTGTTCTTTTCCCATCAGTCTTTCTAGTTGTCACCAAGTTCTGCAGTTTATTTCTTCTCATAAAGTGCCCCAAAATATTGATTATTTACGTCTAATTTCTCTAATAAATTTACTGTTTTCATATGTTTCCTGTAGGACTTGCTCGTCGGTTTTACAGCTTGTCTGCTCATTGACCAAGTTTCACATCCATGCAAAAGTACACGTCCTATGAAGCACTTCAAAATTCTTTTTCTCGTGTCAATAGACATCGTTTTATTGGTCAGTATGTTTTCCATCCTGCAAAAGGCTACCTTCTTCGCATTGCCAATTCTTGTTCCAATCTCTTCATGGAGATTCACTTGTTTAAGATTGTTCCCATGTATCCTTATATTACATTGTGGTATTTCTTTCTTCCTAGTGACGACCATAATCTGTGTCTTCTTAAAATATAATTCTAACATTTGTTGTTCACTATGTACAATGACCGCATCTACTAAATGTTGCGGGACATCTTGCTTATGACCACGAAGTTTTCCGGAAGTTTGTTATGGGAGCGAGGTTTTTTAAAGGACACGCTACTGTATGAATGAATAAATGAATGAATGAATGAATGAATGAATGAATGAATGAATGAATGAATGAATGAATGAATGAATGAATGAATGAATGAATGAATGAATGAATGAATGAATGAACTCAATTTTGCAGATCCACAAAAAGAAAAGCACACCTGTTAAGACGTGTTTAAGTGATATGTCAGCTCACCTGCAAGCAAAGGCACCATTGTTTAGCACCAGTAGTTTGTTGAACACTGCAATGGGCACCATCAAGGTAGCAGACGTCAGCCAGATGGCCAGGATCACTTTGTAGGAGTGGCGCAGTGTCTGCCACCTGCGGGACTTCAATGGCTGGCAGATGGCGTAGAACCTCTCAATTGAAATGGCCACCAACGTTGCACAACTGACTCCAACGGACACAGCTGAAATGGAGAAAGGACACAGCTGAAATGGAGAACTGACACAGCTGAAATGGAGAACTGAAACAGTCTTAGAAGATACAACCATGGTAAGTGCTGCCTTTAGGGAAGAATGGGGAATGAACGGCCTGCCGGTCGTATAAGGGCCGCGATATCATTCGGTCTGGCCCTGCCAAGGCAACCGCAGGCGGGACACGAAATTCAATAAATCTAGGAGCTTTATAAAGAATCATCAATAAATCTACTAGAATCATTATCAACACCAGCTAATATCATACGCCTCATCAAAGAGAAGCAGTTTCAACCATCACATTAGGTGTGAGTTAATTAAATATTTGAACACATGTAGCAGGCTCATGTTTGAGTTGATAATATTGTATGGCACTTGAATGATATTATAAATATCTAAAAGACTCCCCCCCCCCACCCCCCCCACCCCCCGCGTTTCCATCCTGTTTCAGGATATTGCGGTCAACACCAGCATCTTTCAGCTGTATGTTGATTCATAGGCCAGATCACGCTCATCAGCATTCCACAACTTTCTGATCCAAAAGCCTTGACAAAACAAAATAATCCTCATCCCTGCTTTAAGGCGCGAAGTGTTAACTAAGGCTTTAAGTATTCAAGTAATTACAGTATTGGGGAATGAACAGGCTGGCAGGGAATGCACCTCTTGGTGGAATATTACCTATGGACAAAGGGAGGTGGTTGTGCGCCTGTGGGACCAGGTGGAGAAGGCGGGGGAACAGACTGAGAACTTGTATGTGGAAAGGATGAGATTTCGGGGGATTAGCAGGGATTCTGGTAGAATCTCCAAAATTAGAGATAAGACTAGGAGAACTTTCAATCAGATAGTGGTGAGAACGATTAGTAGTGTGACTCTTCGCTGGCTGTTGAATGAGGGGACGGAGCTCGTATGGGAATATCTTGAGAGATGGATGTCAGTTCTTAGCCCATATCAACTCAACTCAACTCAGTTAAAGTATATAAAACTTAAAGGACACGTCTCTGTTGTTTCGAAGGTCTTCCTAATTTGTTCATGTACATTCCACGATTCACTGCCATACAGTGAATCATGTTCTATGTAACATTTCAGAACTCTTTTAAATTCAACGATAGTGACTTATTATTTAAACAATGATTCTGAAACTGAACTGAAATATTTTGACCATATTAAAAAACTTGGAGCGGTTCGACCCCCGCTGGTGACTTGCGGGATACCTGAGCCGTCCGCTCAGAAAGCAATGGCAAACTATTGAGCGTAATCTTGCCAAGAGATCAACAGACAGCTGAAAGATGCTGCTGTTGACAGCGATGTCCTGTAAAGGATATGCGAATTTTAAAAAAAAAGCGTCGACTACATTGCACCGAGTTCTATCCCACATGACTAGGTCTTTTCCCACAGGAGCGGCCTGAAGAATGCGTCACACAAAACACGGACTCTTTAGCTCCAGCGGGAATCTCCGAGAAAACTGGACACGGAAACTGAACGACGAAAGACGGAATCGAACCCACAACCTTCACAGCGTGAGGCAGACTGCGTATCCACTTCGCCATGAAGAATCCACAGAGGTGCATGTAGAGAAATCAATCAACTAATCAGGTGCCGTCTCTACAATGAAGGTTGGCTGGAATGGATCTCCAACACTGTCTGTCCCTCACTCTGAGTGTACATTCTGTCAGACTGATGTTCGTCCAAGTGAAGGCTACTTGTAGGGGTCAACCATGCCGAATGGATACAAGATTTCACTCTTGAATTTCCGGTGTGTTGTTGCCGAGGTAGGAACACGAAATTAAAATAGTGAACAGAGACATGGCAACATAACAGTTATATCAAGGGACATTACTAAAGGAAGCGTAAATGTAATATTTGATTTAAATAATTTAGTATTTATCTAAATATTTTATAAAATGGTCATAGAAATTAGCGAAAATTATTTGCAGCATACTTTATGCGATAATAATTGTAAGTAATCTTCAAAGTTTGTGTAAAAGTGATGGCTTTATTATACAAGCTTGAGAATTTTATAACCCATTTTGCCATGTCTTCTCGATATTACATTAAATGTTGTATCATTCTAAGCGACAGAAATATAGCTCAACATAAACTATTATTTTTGTCCGGCCTGTAGAAGGCCCACAACATCACTAGAATCACAATTAGAAACGTAAATTTCCTTTTCATATGTGATTTCACCATGGTGAATGTACCGAAACATCGCCACACATTTTGCAAGGGCAAAAAAGTGCAAACAGCACACAAAGTCACCCTGTACACGCAGTAAAAGCTTCACTCTATGCACAGGGTAAAAGGCTTTACGACAGAAAACAGAGTGTTTATGGTGGTCGGTCTAATCAATCAATCAGGTACCGTCTCCACAATGAAGGTTGACTGCAATGGATCTTAAACACTGTCTGTCTCTCGCCCCGACTGTATATTCTGTCAGGCTGATGTTCGTCGATGGCTTGATGTTATCTTCCCACTTGTATCGTTGTCTACCTCTTGCTTGCTTGCCCTCAACCTTGCCCTCCAGCTTGGTTTTTACAAGTGTGTTATTCTTTTAACGTGGCCGAAATATTACACTTGTCTCTTTTTTTATTTCTTTTATCAACCCTCTTTTCATTCCCAATTTTTCTAGAACCGCTGTATTTGATTGTTTTTGTTACCATGAAATACGACCATTCTTCTGTATATCCATATTTCCAGGGCCTCAATTCGACTTTCTAATTGCTTGTTCATTGTCCAGGCTTCAGAGCCATACAGTAGTGTTGAATATACGTAACGTTTGACCACTCTCATTTTAATGCGTTGTTAACCTCCGTAGATGTTAATACTGATGTCATGCTGCTGAAAGCATTTTTAGCCATTCCTATTCTCTTGTTGATTTCTATTTCACTTCTGCCAGCATCTATTATTACTTGTCCAAGATATGAGAAACTTGTGTAAACTTCTAATATCTCCCAGTTTATTGTGATGTTCATTGATGACCTTTCATTTTCACTGCTAATTATCATAGTTTTTGTTTTTTGGATGTTAATATCTAAGCCACATTCTTCATTGTGCCTGTTTACTTGATCCACTAGGTCTTGTAATTCTTGCTCACTTTCTGCTAGTAACACGGTATCGTCAGCATATCTAAGATTGTTTATGATTCTTCCATTGATGTTAAATCCAGGCATTTCAACTTGTTTAAAATACTTTCTGTGTATAGGTTGAAGAAGCTTGGGGACAACACTCATCCCTGCTGTACTCCTTATTTTATCTCTATGGACGACGAATAATTATTTCCGCATCTAATTGACGTCATTTGTTCCCAGTATTAGTTACTAATGAGTCTGATGTCCTTTCCGTCTACTCCTATATGTTGAAGGCATGTAATAAGTCGTTTGTGTTGTACTCTATCAAAAGCTTTCTTATAGTCTATAAAACAAAACATACACATTTTTCTGAAATTAACATCCATTTAAGAAATGGACACGAGAAAAGGGACCTTCAACACATGAGAATGTGACATTAAACACATGAGTATGTGACGTTAAACACACGAACATGTGACGTTAAACACACGAGAATGTGCATTTGAAAAGAAATGAAAATCTAACCATCACTGGGAGAAATAACAGCTGTGATTTTATTTACAAGAGTAAGGCTGACCTCCATGTGGGGCTGGGATGAATGACAGGGCTGTCCAGGACCAGGATCTGAGACAGGAGAATGAATGATGGGATAAAATACAGGGTTAGCCGGCAGTAAATTACGGCCTGCATATATCGGTTAATGACGTGTTCACGGGACAGACTGACGGCGACAGGCAGACATGGCGAGCGTTAATTGTTTCTAGCGTGGCTTTTCTATGTTTTCTATTGTTGCTTTTATACTTCTACTAGCGTGTCTTTTATATGTCTTCTAACCTGGCTTTTATACATCGTTTAACGTGACTTTAATATATCTCTTATGGTGGCTCGTATACATATTCTAGCATATCTTTTATATATTTTCGACAGCCGCAGAAGTCGGATGTATCGGCCTAACGGCGCAAGAATGCAGCTCTGCTGTAAACAGGTACAACGCAATCACGTCTCCAAAAAACTCTTTGGATGAACGCAGAATAAGAAGAAGAATATGTATACTACCATTGCTTTTCCACATCTTCTAACATGGCTTTTCTAAATCTCCTAACATGGCTTTTCTACATCTCCTAACATGGCTTTTCTACATCTCCTAACATGGCTTTTCTACATCTCCTTACATGGCTTTCCTAAATCTCCTTGTAGTCGATGGTAAAAGACAAAGGGAGACAATCATAAAGACTGATGCTTCCTTCACTACGGTGCTAAGAGGTAAAGAGTAGTTCTGACTTCGTTACGGCCAAATAAGAGAAATAGTGAAAAGAGAGAGAGAACCTCACACCGCCTCAACCGACAAAAAAGAGGATAGTAATTAGATAAGAAGATATACGAGATCTCGAGCAGAGGCAGAAACTATTTTATAGATGTTCACACAGGAAACACCATGTTTGAGCCCAAGCGATGAATTAAGGTGTTAGATTGTGGTAGAAATAATGGTTGTAAAAACTAAAAGAGACTAAACAAACAAATTAAAGACAGTACAAAAATAGCTCTTTATTTATCAACAACTACAAATTTTGGTGACAATTTGTGTTCAAACACATTGAATGAAGCATTCAATAAGGGATGTTCAATTACAGATACAACAGACAACTGCATATATCAAACATCAACCAAGGGTGGCCCTAACCAATCAGGACACTTAAGACAACAGGGTACACCAAGTACCACAACACAGGTGTTCCAAACAATGGCTGGTTAGACTGACACAATAAAGAACTTTGACACACGCCACACTGCACAGACAACAATAAGACACTACAAAAACATAGGTTACATAACATAAACCCCAAGACGCGACATAAACAAAAGTTGTGACACAATTTACTATCCCACCAAGAACCCAGGCCTGCTGACACTAACTAGTCAGCCGCTCCTGTAACAATGGAAAACACAATCTATGATTATCATGGTAAAGACAACATATTAAACACATGAAGCAATGAGCACATGCAATATAACATTTGAATTAACCTACATATAACAAATGTCTCCCATCAAATTATCCACTTTGCTATTCCCTCTAGTTGTACTACTGCTATCATGAGACTACATCTCTAATGGTTAAATGCAGCAATCAATGCTGCATCATCAGATCACCCACTATTGTCTTCTCCAGTCGTGCCACTGCTGTCATGAGATTACACTTGATATTGCTAGGATAGAACACCTTCTAATGCAACAACCTCAGCCTGCTCCACCTACCCATACAGCCCAGCATTCACTTACAGAATGTCTTCAGTTCAGGGAGGTCATTACCTACAGATCTCTGACACAACACAACTTCTCATCCCCAACACCACAGGCTAAGAATACCACTCATAAATGCCAATGTTACACAGCAACACTAATCAACTTGTCAAAATCAACACCGAACACAACTCAGCTACACCGGTGTACAACGACTCTAACAGGACAACACCATTTGAACACGTACATACAGGACATAAATACAGTTCAATGCACCAACAGCAATCAAACAGACATAGGATATGCAATCCAACATGGTATCACAAGGACATACACCTTTGTACTGATGACAGCTAGACAACATCACTATACCAGAGGTACAGTTCTACACATGACACCAGCAACAATCAGGACACAGGC
Source organism: Cepaea hortensis (assembly GCA_963921405.1). NCBI lineage: Eukaryota > Metazoa > Mollusca > Gastropoda > Stylommatophora > Helicidae > Cepaea > Cepaea hortensis. The sequence continues at coordinate 150,830,449 of OY992879.1, forward strand.
TATAACATAAGTCACCGACAACAACCCAGACATATAACATACATCGCGACATAAAACCATCACAATCATCAAATGATCACTCTCACCATAGCCATAATCATCCCAATCATCCTAGCTGACACTACATGATCAGCCTCAACATAGTCACTACAATCATAATCCCCATCATCACTCTCACCATAGCCATCATCATCCCAATCGCCCTAGCTGACATCCCTACATGATCAGCCTCAACATAGTCATCACCACAATCCTAATCATCATCACAATCATCAAATGGTCACTCTCACCATAGCCATCACTACAATCATAATACCCAATGCACCACCTTTCCCCCATCTTCTGTCGTTTAAATACCTAAACTTATGATGGATGCCATATGATATAGGACACACTGCTCCTGCAATGTCCATGTTTTGATAAAGGATATCAACAACAATATGACATCACACACATTACCGCATGATATTACAAATTAATAACCAGCAAGCACTGATTGAGGCCAACACCATTAGTGTACTATTCCTTGTGACTAGACACATAGCAAGTGCATATAAATATCTTTGCAAAAGGTGTTACGTAGCATTAAATCACATTCTCTCCCCCGTGCGACAACCACCATGCTTAACTTAAGGCAGAATCTCAGTCACTGATTCCACCGATACCTTGATACACCTGCATACATATTACTGCCTCCTGTTAACAGATGTGATGCCAGACTTCACTTACTGCTGAACAACAAATTCCTATACTATATTGAATACTTAACTATATTGTAATGTGCCTTGTCTTTCATTGACTGCAGTCCAAGTGTGTTTACTTTATTCACTCCTAGCCACTCCATTCTGTATATTATTTTCTTCAATAATTCATACAACCAATATTTGCCCAGCTCTTACAACAACAAGCCTCTTAACTCATAGTAATTTATATCACTGTAAATAATCCACTAGTTATGAATAATTATTAAGTGTTTCTAGGCAAGTGTTACTGACACTATGTGTGTCAAATTACTTCCTAACCTGTGGACCACTCTCTCTTTATCGTCTGCTCATAATTTAGAATTTACCTGTTTTGGGAACAAAGGCTGAACGTTACTTGTCGAGCTGGTCTCCCACGTGTCAATTTTCCAAGTGCTGTTCCTCCATCTTCTACTTTTCACCTAGTCTCATAAAACTTAACACAAGTAGCTTCTAAATTGTTCCTTAATCTATTTCTTGTAAATAACTCGTCGCAGTCCAGACCGGTCTGCGCCATTTTCTTCAAAAACCGATAACTCACGCGAGCTGGGGGGAGTTCTGCACACCATTCTCTGCAGCCGAGCTTACAGATTTCCTTTATTAATTTTAGTTACTGCTAGAGAAATTATTAACTTAAAGATTAAAGCTAGGAATCAGTATAAGATTAGCTATATTTTAAATCTAATTAGTTCGATAATCACTTCATTATTATTATCTTATGGCTTTACTGAAGTATACATTTAAATAACCAAAATACTATGTCATACATGGTTTATAAAATTAAAATTAATATATATAAAAATAACATAAAACACAATTAATTATGGTTACATACCACTGCAAAACTTCAGGGTCTAACTACTAAACACACAATAGAAATAGGCATTGCCGCCTCGTCACTCAGTGTGGTGGACTACGGAAAAAGGCCAGTTCTACCTGTGCGGGGCCTTTTATACAGGGGTCGTTCTGACTCCCAGAGTTCCAGACCAATCAGACGCCCTCTTGCAGCATTCCACCATCATCGCGAGCCGAGTACATCCTAACATGGCTTTTCTACATCTTCTAACATTGCTTTTATACATCTCCTTACATGGCTTTTGTACATCTCCTAACATGGCTTTTCTACATACTTTGCATGTTTTTTCTACATCCTCACATTCTTTTTCTACATCGTCCAAAGCGGCTTTTCTACATCTTCAATCATGGCGTTTCTACATAATCTAAATTTACTTTTCTATATATTATAAACTTGGTTTTTCTATATCTTCTAACACGGCTTTTCTGAATCTTCTAACATGGCTTTTCTAGTTCCTTTCATCCATCCCGCCCTGAAATTTTCAAAGCCTTTCTTTTGAAACAGAGCGACTTTGAGTTGTCGATTGTTATCACATTTAAAATAAACTTTGTTTAATGTTTGTATCTTTAAGTTTGGACTAGATGCCAGTCAGTGTAATTTATTACTTTCTAATCTCACTTCTACATGTTTATGTCCCGTAGGTTTTATCTGTTTCTCTGGCGGTCAATACGGCAAAGTGGATAACAACACTCGATCTTTAACTTCCGGTGTGCTGATGCCGAGGTTGTGAGCTCAACCCCTACATTCGTCAGTTGGACTAAAATGTTGACATCTCGTCCTACAAGTACAGGGTGTAGTTTTAATGACTGTGTGTGTATTGATAATTGTGCCGTTCCAAGTTTTGTATTTACCTTTTATGTTGCATGAACTCCACAGAGGGTGAATACAAAACTTGGAACGGCAATATTTACAAAAATCACAGTCATTAAAAATACACACTATACTTTAGAAGTCGGAGTGGGTTCGCCTGATGGTGAGTGACACTGGTAATAATGAAAACTAATCCACATGCACACACACACACACAAAAGTAAGTCAACTAGAAGTACTAGCACAGTGGTTCTCAACTGGTGGGGAATTTCCCCCCCCCCCTCCCAGGGGGGAATTTTAGAGTTTCCAGCTGGGGAATTAAGATTATTTCAAGATCGCTTTTACGGTTCTGCACTTCTCGCCCTAATGAAATTTGTTTTATAACGTAAGTAGACCCACAAATCACGTTTTATATAGATGTCTAGACTTGTTCTAATATGTGTTATTAAATTAAGCTTTGATTTTTATGTATACTATGTAAGGGTGGGGGGGGGGGGATTTATAGGGAGGAAATTAAAAGGGGGGATGACGTTTTGAACATATGGTAAAGGTGGGCATGGACCAAAAAAGGTTGAGAACCACCGTACTAGCACGTGTATGGACTTCGTTTGAGTTGAAAGCGAGCAAACGTAAAAAAAAATATCAGTTTCTCTATCATTCCCTATATGTTTTAACCAAAAAAGAAAATAATGCACGCTCTACAGTGGATGTTGCGATGAACGCCGTGTTAACCATAAAAACAGCTTGCTATATGCACCAATCATTATTTGATATTTCGTTTTCTTATATCGCCGGCGTCTCTGGCCTAGTGAACGATGTTTCACAACTGATAGCAGATCGCTTTGCGTTAGGGTTGATGGTGTGAGCATCGGCCGTTCAGAAAGCAACGGCAAACTACTAAACTTAAAATTGCCCAGTAAATAACAATCAGGCTAAAATTGTGGGGTTGACTGAAACGTCATGTAAAGGACATGCATTTAAATGTTTTTAACAAAAAATTCTGTTTACGCATCTAACAAACGTTTGTAGAAGCTTATACAACAATAATGAATGCATGGTAAGAACAAATGGAGAATACTCAGAACCCTTCTCCATAAGATCCGGAGAACGACAAGACTGAGTCGTGTCCCCGCTATTGTTCATAGCCTATATAGAAAGCATATGTAAAGACACCATCCAAAGGGAGACCGTAACGACACCACATGAATAAGAGAACACAGAAGAAGAACCAACGGCAAATTGCACCATTAAAGAACTCCTATTTGCGGACGACCAAGCATTAATTGCAAAATCAGAAACAAAATTACAAGACCACATAAATAGTCTAATACGAAGTGTGTAAGGAACATAACATGAAAATTAGCATCAGTAAAACAGAGGTATTGACAGTAACCACAGAAGACAAAAACTACAAAGATTCACCTCAAAAACAATCCCTGAAACAAGTAAAGAGCTTCAAGTAATTAGGAAATATAATATCTTCAAATGGCAAATCAGAAGACGTGATCGGAAACTGATGCAATGAGGCAAAGTAACTCATTGAACAAATGGTACCAATACTAAAGAACAAACACGTATCAATAGTTACCAAGAAAGCACTCTACAACACAATCTTCCTACCAACTCCATGTTACCAATGCCAAACTTGGACAATGACTGAAAAAGAGAAAAGAAAAATCACAACAACAGAAATAAGATTCCTGAGAATTCGCAATGTATCAAGAAGAGAGAAAATCATAAATGAAGACACCAGGAATAAAATGGAGGTTATAGCAACGCTAGATTTCATCAGAAAACAGCAAATTAATTGGTTTGGCCATGTAACTAGATTACCAACTATGAGTATACCACAACAAGCATTGATGTACAGACCAAATGGAAGCAGAAGAAAAGCTTGTCACGTAAAGAATGGGCAAGGGGAATACCAGAGTCAATGGGAATCTCGAAACACGACGCCCATAAACGGGTACTCTATTGGGGCGTCACCTCGACACCGCAAGGTACAAAAGGAACAAGATAAGATATCCCTTGTTCTACTTCTGTCAGTGATGTTTCCAGATCCAGCCACCTATTCTCTGCGTTTGTATTATTTATAATTTTGCTGTTGTTGGTGCATTTTTGTCTGTTTTACTAAAATTAACAATTTCGTCAACTGTCTGTGATCATTTTGTGGCCTAGTATAGATTGCCCTTTTTCGTCCTAAAGTATTTATGTTGGGATATACTCCTCATTGTGTTGTCCAAAACCAATAAAGAACTTGAAAATAAAACAACCCAGCGAGTTAAAGATATAAGGTCACTCTTCACTTCAGACGGGAGAATAGATAGAGAAATTGACACAGGTTGTTCAAAGACAAATCAGGTCCATGGACAACTAGCGCCACCCACTTCTGTCGCATAGAAACGAACGAACGAACGAACGAACTTTATTTTCAAAGGGTTAAGAATTGGGCACGCAAGCCCGTCTAACATTCTGCCCTTCTATCACTCTCTTTCATACATTATTTCATTCACACATCATTCAGGGCTAACAGAGAACAGCAACAATATAAAAGATATGCATTCTAAAGGCATGGGCAAAATGCGAACATCAAAACTACACGACACAGTAATATTTGTAATTGTGTTATATTTGTTATTAGCTATGTGGAATATACTGGTCTACCAAAAGGGGACTGGCTGTTATACTAAGGTTTTATATTGATTAATATTTCTGTCGTTAAGGAGTAAAGTAATCCGCACTGAGATAGTGTTCGAATAATTTGCGATTATATGTATAGGGGTTGGAGATGGCTTTGATTTCTTGTGGAAGATTGTTCCATACCTGAGCTGCAGAGTACGTTGAGCTTGTTTTGTGTAAGTCAATCATAGGCTTCGGAATGTGTAGTATATTTAGTCGTTTACTGTGTCTAGCATTATATTTAAACAATGGCCAAAGGTAATTTGGGGCATTCCGATGTAGGATTTTGTGAATTAGTTTGGTCTTATTGAAAAGCAGGTGTTTGTGGAGTGGTAGTAACTGAAGGCGCTTAGGCAGGCTAGGATTGTGAGATAAATGTTTGCTATAAATTAAAGTCATGGCCCGTTTCTGGAGTGAGTAAGGTCGCTTAGTGCTTGAATTGGAACAACCGTCCCAGATTGTTGAGCAGTAGTAAAAATGTGTTTGTATGTGAGAAGTATAGAATAATTTCCTTGTGTCCTCATCAAAGAAATTTTTAATTTTGGCGAGTTGGTAGACTTTTTTCGCTGTTTGTTTAACGAGTGCTTGAACGTATGAATTAAAGGTTAAGTTTCTAGCAATGATTAGGTCTAATGTTTGGTGCTCAATTACACTTTCTACTGGCATGTTATCAATGTGAAGTTGAAGTGATGTGTGTGAATGTAGAGTTTGAAGTCTTTGCTTGTTTGTTAATAACATTGATTTTGTTTTAGTAATGTTAATTTGCATACGGGTTGCATAGCTCCATCTAACTACAGTATTTAATTCTTGTTGCAAAGACGACTCTAGCAAATTACAGTTTTCAGCGTTTGTATACACTGTACAGTCGTTTGCAAATAGATCGCAGGACGACGATATATGCAAGGGTAGATCGTTAATATATATGGCAAATAATAGAGGGCCAAGAATAGAGCCTTGCGGTACTCCAGTATTGAAGGTAGTGGTTTGAGACAGAGATTTATTGTGTGATGCTACTTGCTTTCTGTTTGATAGAAAAGATGTTATTAGAGTGACTACATGAGGGCCAATTTTCATTGTCTCTAGTTTTTTAATTAAAATAGCATGGTCTATCATATCAAATGGTTTCCTGAAATCGATAAACACAGTTCCACATAGTGTTGTTGTTTATATTCTGGTGTAAATTTTCTATCATGTTTGTTAGGGCCGTATGACAAGAATATTTTGGTCAAAATTCTAATTGACTGTCAACAATAAGCTTGTTGCGAACTAAATACTGTAATATTACTTTATGGATGCGTTGTTCTAGTGGTTTAGATAGTGACGATAGTAAAGAAATGGGTCCGTAATTGTTCGGGAGACCATTGTCCAATGAACCAGATTTAAGCGATTTTTAGTGATTTTGAGAGCTGATGAAAAGTGGCCTTTGGTGAGACACTGATTATATACATAGGTTAGTGATATACAGATCACTGGCGCAGCACAACGGAGAATCCGGTTGCTGATTCCATCTAACCCAGATGAGGTTGTGATTTTGTAGGCTACTGGGGTAAGTGAATACTTCAGTGATTGTCATTAGCGGTATATCGGAAAGAATATCCCGGGAGCATCTATTCTCGCAAAACGATGACAGTAAAGATAAGTTGTAAGGAGAATTTGGTACTGAAGCCTTCAACTGGTCTGTGTCAGTTTGAAAAAATAAATACTGAGTTGGTCGCATGTAATATGATTTGATGGTAAAGAATTTGGGAAGTTATACTTGTTTGTCAATGTGTTAATTCTTCTTCTTCTTTAGCATTCCGAGCCATTAAGGTTCTTTGCTGCAGATACAAGCCGTCCCCATTCCTCTCTCTTGTTGACCTTCTCTTGCCAGTCGCAGGTCTGTTTGTATATTATCTCTCCACCTTCTTCTTGGTCTACCACGGGGTCTACGGTCATTTATTTCCTGGGTGTAAGTGAGTTTTGTTTCCCTATTATCTTCCATTCTTTCTATATGCCCCAGCCATTTTGTCTATTAGCCTTCATGATACCAGTGAGTAGCGGGGACTTAAACAGATCATAAATGTCTTTGTTGCTTCTTCTTTTCCACTCTCCACTTTGTGTATCCCTAAAGGGCCCAAAGATGCGTGTTAATTGCCTTCCATATATCCTTACTATTTGTTTTATACATTACTAAGTTCTTAAGTAATTTTTATTTTCCCTTCGTATGGTATATTGAAATTTGTTTCTAAGAGTACGGTATGTGCTGAGATCCCGATGTTTATGTGCTTTATCGCTGTCTCTCATAATTTCAAGTATTTCTTGGGTGATCCAAGGTGGTTTAACGTGATGTTTTACTCGAACTTCCTTGATTGGCACATGTCTATCAAACACATCAATAAAGGTCTTCATCAAGAATTCCAGAAAAATAACTACAGGTACTAAAGCATCAGAACTAATTTTTGGGGGCCGACATGATGCTAGCAATTTCAGATATGGACGCTGGCTGTGAGATATATAATTAAGAATGAGGCAATTAGAGGAAGACTATTTACGAAACCAGTCATTAAAGAAGAACAAGAGATTAAAT